>ML257059.1:0-37411 GCA_005239495.1 Nicotiana undulata | reverse complement strand
GGGGGGGTGAGCTGAGAGGAAAGAGAAACGTGTATTAATTTGTCCTATAATTAAGCCTAAAATAAATGCTTAATTAGTTATATCCCTAATTTAAATTATGGTATATGATAGGTAATTAAGTATACTAACTGTAATTATCTCTAATCTTAAGGGTAATAAGGTTTAATATATGGCATAAAAAAATAAAAATTCCTTTAAAAAATGATATCCGAGCCCATGTAGTTTATCAGAGATTATTCTACTGGATTAGAAGAATTTATATTGTATTTACTTCACCTATATTGTTAAGTGTTTACACACTCTATCCGATTGGTATGATTTATTGTGCTAGTTCAATTGTTCAATAACCTCTATTGAATTGGCGTAATTTTATGAGTTTATGTTTATCTGCAATCAGTTTATTTGTTAAATCGTTTATCAAGTCTATTTGATTGGCGTAATTCTTCTCTGTTGTTCTTCTCTGTTATTTCATATCCAGAATAACGCCATCTAATTAATGAGATGGCAGAAGCGGAACTAGGATTTGAAGCTTATGGGTTCGGAGTTCTAATTTTTTTAAGTTATTGAGTTCTAAATTAATTTTTTACACACACACACACACATATATATATATATATATATATATATATATATATATATATAAAGAAATTTTTAAAATAAATACATGAAATGAACCAAAGCAACTGTGTTCAGCCGAACCCGACTCGATGAACTAGCTCCGCTCCGGTGAGCAGCTATATATAAATAGATGAAATAGTTCTCAAAAAGAAAACGAAGGAAGAAAAATAAGTAGGGGACAATATAACATCAATATTAAAAGGGAAACTCCAAGATTTTAGTATTAAAACTACAGGAAAATTTTATGATCAGTGCAAACTCCATAAAAAAATTCAGGAGTATGAAATATGAAGTTCAAACTGATAAATATTTAAACTCTAATGAATTTTTTTTAACCTTTTCATTTTTGCAACGAACATGTTTGTTTAAATTTTATTTTCACATTAAAAAGTAACTAAATATTAAATAGCTTTAAAATGCTGGCTATCTGCTAAAAAGTGACGATCTGTCATTTTCTTGCGAACTAAAAATTAAAAATATGGTATAGATAAAAGAAAGCAAGAAATTGACTAAAGATATATTGTTACAAGTGTCACTTTACAGAGCTTATAGGTCACCGTTATCACCAAATAAATTGACTTATATATTCATAAAATAATTAATTATTAGGCGGCTCTTATGTTTAAGCGCCGCCTCCATCTTTACCAAAGAAACCTTAGGAATTATCCGTTTACTAGTCAAATGCTAATAAATATTTATGATTACTGTCCATAGTACGAAAAGCCGCCATTCCCCTATATAAACCACTAAATAATTTATCACTATATCCAACAACCCAACTTGTTCAAAAAAAAATTCACTAAACATGGAATACTTGAGATCTTCTTTTGTTTTCTTCCTCCTTGCCTTTGTGACTTGTACTTATGCTGCCACTATCGAGGTCCGAAACAACTGTCCGTACACCGTCTGGGCGGCGTCGACCCCCATTGGCGGTGGCCGGCGTCTCGATCGAGGCCAAACTTGGGTGATCAATGCGCCACGAGGTACTAAGATGGCACGTATATGGGGTCGTACAAATTGTAACTTTAATGCTGCTGGTAGGGGTACATGCCAAACTGGTGACTGTGGTGGAGTCCTACAGTGCACCGGGTGGGGTAAACCACCGAATACCTTGGCCGAATATGCGTTGGACCAGTTCAGCGGCTTAGATTTTTGGGATATTTCTTTAGTCGATGGATTCAATATACCGATGACTTTCGCCCCGACTAACCCTAGCGGAGGGAAATGCCATGCAATTCATTGCACGGCCAATATTAACGGTGAATGTCCCGGGGAACTTAGGGTTCCCGGAGGATGTAATAACCCTTGTACTACATTTGGAGGACAACAATATTGTTGCACACAAGGACCTTGTGGTCCTACAAATTTCTCAAGATTTTTCAAACAAAGATGCCCTGACGCCTATAGCTACCCACAAGATGATCCTACAAGCACTTTCACTTGCCCTGGTGGTAGTACAAATTATAGGGTTATCTTCTGTCCCAATGGTCAAGCTCACCCAAATTTCCCCTTGGAGATGCCTGGAAGTGATGAAGTGGCTAAGTAGAGTGGCTATTCCTGTAATAAGATCATCTCTACTCGAGTTATTGCGTGAAAACGTTAGTGTGGGACAATTTACTTTGACTCGTTTTTATAATTTACACACTTTGTTTATTTTGGCTGAAGTGGTCAAGAGATGATCTTTGCTGTAATAAACATAATAAGACATGAATAAGAGTCACATGTAATTTGTCTGGATGTTATATAGATCAAGAATGCATTTGGATTATCGTTTTAATATTTTTTCTTTTGAATTTTAGTATAGACTTAAACCTTAGACCAATAAATAAACAAAAAAGTATTGATAATATTCTAGAGTAGGACCCAACTAGACTTTGAAAATATAAAACGATAGGATAAGACTATTTAGAACTAAATTTAAGTCATGAGTGAACAGATAAAAATATTTATTTATAGGCGGCTTTTAGAAATATTTTCAAGTACGTAATTGAATTATTCTGCATATGCTACTTGACTTCTATGCAATTCCTCCTGCAAATAAGCAAGTTCTTTGACGTAAAGGGAAAGATATTATTAATGCCTCCTATCTTTTTATATTCACAAATAATTCAACTTTTAATTTTACTTTTTACTTTAAGGACGTGTTTTTATAACTGTAATATATTTAAGATTACAAGCTCCTTAAAGCTTTCATTCTTTTTCTTAAATTTAATGCTCAATTAAACTACGTTATTAAATAATAGTCATAAAACATGGTATTAGAGAAAGGAAATCTCTAAAAGAAAAACTAATCTTTATATTTGCACATAGAAAATTGAGACATGAGCCTGCTGCAACTATAGGAAAAGGTGTATGTTGAAACATCCATACCATTTTCATCATACGACAAAGGCTTAAAATAATACGGTACCACTCCTATATATATTAGGACAGAAATTAATCTAATATGAAAATATGTCCCCAAAAAAATTGATTTGCCTCTGAACTAATGATTGATTTGAGCCTAACAGAAATTGATGGACTGAAATGACTTAACCTTTATTAGTATAAATCAACAAAATTACGTCGGAAAATATTAATCTTTTGAAAATATCGCAAATCGAAAATTAATTAAGGAAAACAACGTAAAAGAACCCACTTACCTATATCCCGACGTACCCCATTTTCTTAACTTTTGACACTAGATAAACATATGTTTTCTATTAATTATGCACTTGCCATATTTTTCCTAGTAATTACTGTTTGAATACCTAATGATTATTATAAATTAGTATTCAAGAATGAGAATCAGTAGATACATGTTATACTACGATCGTTTCCCCTATGCATCATTATTCAATTAAGCTGAGGAAGATCCAAGAGTTTAACTTGAGAGTTTCGATCTAGTAGGTCTTAATACTGAACACGTGGCATGTTTAAAATTATAAATCAGAAATTACATACTCATATATATTATGTTTCGCGCAAAAAAGTACTAAATTCATATGAACCGATGTAAAGACAGATTTGCCCCTGCAATGATGTACTCGAAAATGTTCTAAAAGCCGCCTATAAAGAATGATTTCCATCTTTTGACTTATTATGAACTTTAACGAGCTACTAATAGTTTATTTTGTCCCTACCATTTTAAATATTCGGATCTGGGCACTCCGGAATGTTATCAAGACTATTTTTTTCATTTCTCTATTTGGCCTTAGATTTCAGACTTTAATAATAACAATTTTAAAAAAAAAACAAAAAAAAAAAAGACACTATAATCCAAATGCACTCTTGAATCTTGATTGAAGAATGAAAACATCATGGGTAAGAAAAAGTACAATATACGTGATCGATCGATCGTTATTCAGACCATAGCCACTTCAAGAAAACAAATTACAACAAATGTGTGTAACTTCAAGCAAACTAAACAAGAAATTGATGGCTAACTCCACTCATGAATCTACTTAGCCACTTCATGAGTACTTGAAGGCATCTCCAATGGGAAATTTGTTGTTTCATTGTGAGCACTTCCATAAGGACAGAACATAACTTTGTAATCTGTAGTCCAACTTGTGCATGTAAATGTACTTGTTGGATCATCTTGAGGATAACTATAGGCATCTGGACATCTTTGTTTGAACCATCTTGATAACTCAGTAGGACCACATGGTCCTTGTGTGCAACAATATTGTTGTCCTCCAAATGTTGTACATGGGTTGTTACATCCTCCAGGTACCCTAAGTGCACCTGGACATTCACCATTTATATTGGCCGTGCATTGAATTCCATGACATTTTCCAGGGCCAGGCCTAGTCGGGCCAAAAGACATAGGAATATTGAATCCATCGATTACAGAAATGTCCCAGAAATCTAAGTTGCTGAATTGGTTCAACGCGTATTCAGCTAAAGTGTTTGGTGGTTTACCCCACCCTTTACATTCTAAGACTCCTCCACAGTCACCGGTTTGGCACCAACCTCTACCTGCACCATCAAAGTTGCAATTGGTACGACCCCATATACGTGCCATTTTAGTACCAGGTGGCGCCCAGAACCACCAACTTTGACCTCGTTCGAGACGTCGGCCACCTCCTACAGGGGTTGCCGCCGCCCATACAGTGTATGGACAGTTGTTATGGACCTCAAATACGCCGGAAGCATAAGTATAAGTCACGAAGGCAAGGAGGAAGAACACTAAACAAGTTGTTAAGTGACTCATTTTAGTGGACATATTAGTAAGAAGATTGGTTGTTGAATATATATTGCCATTTGAGTTGAGGGTTTATATAGGGGTATGGCGGCTTTTTGCACTATAGATATTAATCATATATATATTGCCACTTGATATATTATTTTTATAAAGGAATAATAAATCTTGAAAGATGCAGTGCTGGCGGCTATTCGTAAGAGCCTGACAATTACTATGAACATATATAGAAGCTAATTTGTATAACATATTGGTCTCCAATTATCGGATGCAGAACTTTTTTTCCTTGAAAATGAAAAAGAGAATTGTAACTAACGTTAAGTCAAAATCAGACTAACTAATATGTGAACTTGATCTATAAATGGTCAATAATTTTTGGAATTCCGAATTGCACAACGTTGAAGACCCACCCAATTTGCTTAACTATTTTGACTGTAGATACACATACGTTTTGTATTAGTTATCTACTTGATATATGTTTTAATTTCTATTTATTATCCACTTGATATATATGCTTTCTAATGGTGGGACTAGGGGGAAAAGTTCCTGTTAACTAAAAGATGCACTATAAAAATTTAAACATCGAAAGCCACTAGATATACAAGACAAAAGAATTGCAAGGGGGAAAACAATTGTGTTTAAATAAATTACAAAATAGTAATCTATCAATTTAAAGTTCTTTTATACTATGAGATAACGGAATAGAGAAAAAAAAAACTCGACCGTTGGTGTCAATATATATGTGTGTAAAGACTAATGCCATGCATTTATAAATTTAGTGTAAATACGCCCGACTGAAAATAAGTATTTTACTCCGTGACTCCAATAGCATTATAGCAAATGTAGTCGAAAGATTGAACCGGCTGCCAAGCTCAGCTCCAAATGCCACAAAGCTAACTTGTGCACACAATCATCTCCAAATTCCATAAACTAGTGCTAATTATAACTAATGCTGGTGCAGCATAATATGCTAAAAGTTCATACACAGGTGGATCAATCTTTAGTATATTATGTTAAAACTTTTCGTGTTACAATAAAATAGTGGTTATTTTTCGATAACTTTGCAAACGCTGGTTATTTTTGAATGACCAACTCGAAAACTAGCTAACCCGTACTATTTTTACAATAAATTTCTTAACATAAATACGCTATTTGAACAAAAGTTGTTGGGGTCAACCCATATCTGGGTTTTTAGCTCAGTCCATGTTGTTTTATAGTGGATATTATCGGTGGCGTATTATTTCAAGTGGACATATTAGCGGGACAAAGCTTGCTCGTGATCATTATCACCAAATAAATTATTTAGCTTCTATATATGTATGTACATAATAATGTCACTTGTCAGGCCTTCACATTTAGCCGCCTATATAGCTCTACCTTTACCAAAGCATCTTTCATGATTATTCCTTTATTAATATAATAATAATATATCAAGTGCCAAAATATATATAATATGATTAATGTCCATAGTGCAAAAAGCCGCCATACCACTAAATAAAACCCCTTAACTCAAATGTCAATACATCCAACAACCAATCTTCTTACTAAAAAGTCCACTAAAATGAGTCACTTGACAACTTGTTTAGTATTCTTCCTTCTTGCCTTTGTGACTTATACTTGTGCTTCCGGCGTATTTGAAGTCCATAATAACTGTCCATACACCGTCTGGGCGGCAGCAACCCCTGTAGGCGGTGGCCGACGTCTCGAACGAGGTCAAAGTTGGTGGTTCTGGGCGCCGCCTGGTACTAAAATGGCACGTATATGGGGTCGTACCAATTGCAACTTTGATGGTGCGGGTAGAGGTTGGTGCCAAACCGGTGATTGTGGTGGAGTCTTAGAATGTAAAGGGTGGGGTAAACCACCAAACACTTTAGCTGAATACGCGTTGAACCAATTCAGTAACTTAGATTTCTGGGACATTTCTGTAATCGATGGATTCAACATTCCTATGTCTTTTGGCCCGACTAGGCCTGGCCCTGGAAAATGTCATGGAATTCAATGCACGGCCAATATAAATGGTGAATGTCCAGGTGCACTTAGGGTACCTGGAGGATGTAACAACCCATGTACAACATTTGGAGGACAACAATATTGTTGCACACAAGGACCATGTGGTCCTACTGAGTTATCAAGATGGTTCAAACAAAGATGTCCAGATGCCTATAGTTATCCTCAAGATGATCCAACAAGTACATTTACATGCACAAGTTGGACTACAGATTACAAAGTTATGTTCTGTCCTTATGGAAGTGCTCACAATGAAACAACAAATTTCCCATTGGAGATGCCTTCAAGTACTCATGAAGTGGCTAAGTAGATTCATGAGTGGAGTTAGCCATCCTTTTCTTGTTTAATTTGCTTGAAGTTACGTTGGTCATTGTCTTTAATTTGTCATAATTACACACAATTCTTGTAATTTATTTTCTTAAGGTGGCTATAATCTGAATAACGGTCGATCGATCACATACTGTAATGTGATAATACATCCAAAGAAAGCTCCAAAGTAATTTTATTTAGTTCTCTCTCTATTCTCTACGACCAGCTATAGCTATAATTGGAAGGCAGAATTCATATGTATTAGAAAAAGAGCAAATATCATTTTTGACCTACAGCCGAAACTATTACATCTGATAGTTGTAAAAATATATAAAATTTATATATTTGTTGTATATAACATACACAAATATATAATATATTTGCTATTATTTTGAAAGAGACGATACATTGTCATTTTTCCTTAGAAAAGGGTCCACCGGTCCATGTTACTCAACTCGGTGAAATTAGCACGGGCTAGGCAGTTTTCGGACTGGTAATTGATAATAGTCCGCGTTTGTAAAGTCACTGAAAAATAGCCACTATTTTGCTGCAAAGCGGAAAGTTCCGGCATAGTATACTGAAGATCAGTGCATATGTGTATGAACTTCCAGCATATTATGCTGGAAAACCAGCACCACGAAAAGTTCCGGCATAATTTACCGGAGATTAATGCACCTGTGTATGAACTTCCAGCATATTATGTTAGAACTCCAGCACACGGAAAGTTCCAGCATAATATACTGGAGATTGGAGCACTTGTGAGTTCCAGCATAATATATTGGAGTTTGGAGCACCTGCGTATGAACTTCAAGCATATTATGCTGGAACTCCAGCACCACGGAAAGTTCCAGCATAATATACTGGAGATTTGAGCACTTGTGCATGAACTTCCAACATATTATATTGGAACTCCAGTATATTATGTTGGAAGTTTACATGTAAAAAAGTTTGAACTCCAGTATATTATGCTGGAATATTTTTCGGATTTAGAACAGTGTTTTCGTTCAGATTTATCTTTATATAAAGAATTGCTAAATTTCGATTACTTTTGAAATTGTGGCTATTTGGCACAATACGTTAATAAACTAGAAGTCCACAAGCTTCTTTGCAGGACGTAATGAAAAATTATTGAGCTGCAGTCCATATTCAACAATGCCAATAATTGGCCTAATATTAGTCACTTGGAAAAGAGAAATGTATATTTTTAGTCGATCCCCAAAATTATAATCGATTAAAAATATATTTTTTGTATATATGTATATAATATACGAATAATATACATAGTGTATACGGTCGAAATCGAGCTCGCCTAGGACATGGTAGGTCAGACTCATAACATGGAAATAAAGGACTAAAGATCGACCCCAAGTTCCACCGGGCTAGAACCCAATGTCAGAACGCCCGCTTTCAAGAATATCGAGGTCGTAATCCCGGAATCAATCCTAGCCCCGAATAAGATCGAAGAAACATTTTTAGCATAGCCAACAGAAGACCGAAATATCCATGAGTGGCCGAATATTACGGCGGAAATCTTGGTAAGTATCAATAAAGAACCGGCAATCAGCAAATCAAGAGATTTTTTACCTTTTGTAGAATTGTACCTAAAATAGGACTACTCTAGTATATAAAAGGGGTCTGATAATTCATTTAGTACGTAGTGTAACACACATTCCAAAGCAATACATTATTATTTTTTTCTTTAAGCTCTTATTCTTCTATATCCTCATACCAATCGAAGTGCATCCAGTTCGAGGGTGGCTAACCTTCGTGTGGTTTGAATTTACTTTATCATTGTTTATTTCAATTGAAACTTAATTTATCACTTTGTGTCAAGTTAATCCATGTATCCTTAAAACCACCAACAAGTTCAACTTCTATGCGATTTAGAGGGTAGATAGTTTGGCTCCCACTGTGAGGCTAAGGATAATAGTGGTTATTGATAAAAAAATTCATAACACACACTACTTTACACTTGTTATTTGAAGTATCTCGAATTGAAGGTTAAAGATCAAAATGTCAAACTCTCAATCATCACCCCTACGTGTTGACAATGAGTTCGGGATGCTCGAGGAAATGAAAAACAGGTGGAATCAGGGAGAAGAAAATCGAAGCTAATGAAAAAAAAGTGGAAACCTACTATTCCAGGGTCGACCAAATCCCAAGAGCACCGCCAATATTAAGGCATGATTCCAAGAAGTTTGTGCAAAAACCTTTTCCTCCGAGCACGGCTCCAAAGTCGATCCTTAAGAAGTTCTGCATGCCCGAGATTCCTATGTACAATAGAACGACCGACCCAAATGTGCATGTAATCTCCTACACATGTGCCATCAAAGGGAATGAATTGGAGGGTGATGAAATCGAGTCTATCTTGTTGAAAAGGTTCAGGGAGACCCTATCAAAGGGAGCTATGATATGGTATCAGAACTTACCTCCTAATTTTATTTGACTTGTTTTCTATGCTTGCAGTTTCCTTCGTGAAAGCACACGCGGGGATATTAAGGTCGAGACCAGAAAGTCAGACCTTTTCAAAGTAAAACAGAAGGATAACAAGATGTTCAGAGAGTTCGTGTCCGGGTTTCAAAGGAAATGGATGGACCTGCTACCAGTCGCTGATGATTGGACCGTTCAGGATTTCACCCAAGGACTCAACATTCGGAGCTCGTTGGCTTCACAGTGAAACAAAACTTGGTAAAATATTTGGATGTCATTTGGGCCGATGTCCATAACCGATATCTATCAAAAATCAGGTTCGAAGATGATCAGCTTGGGTCCCCTTCCGGTTCCGTGTATCCTGTCAGAACCATCAATAGAGTCAAGAGGGACATCGACCGTAAATCGAGATCAAACAGGGATCGTTATCATCCATACAATGGAACCGAAGAAGTAGTGGGTCCCGACGTAACTCTATGATAAATGAAAGTAGAAGTGATCGAGGTTAGAGCAACCGGGGACTCATGAGCAAAAATAGCTTTGACAAGCACGTCGGGCCTAAAGAAGCACCGAGATTATCGGAGTACAACTTCAGCGTTGATGTCGCCGCTATTGTATCTGTTATCGGACGCATCATAGATACCAAATGGCCTAGACCTTTATAGTCTGATCCATCCCAAAGGGATCCTAACCTAATGTGCAAATATCACGACACTCATGGCCACAGAACAGAAGACTGCCGGCAATTAAGAGAAGAAGTGGCTCGGTTGTTCAACAACGGGCATTTCAGGAACAGGTATTATAATAAGCAGACCGAGTAGGTGGAACCTCAGCACGTCATTAGTATGATCATCGGTGTGGTCAACATTCCCTAGGGGTCGATGCTGAAGCGCACCAAAGTATCCATCAAAGGGAAAAACGGACTCGGGATTACGTACCGGAAGGAACCTTCTCTTTAAACAACGAAGACGCTGAAGGGATCGTGCATCCCCACAATGATGCACTTTAATATTGTTACTCTTAAATAAATCTCGAATTAATTGTGTGTTAATTGATCCAGCTAGCTCAGCCAACATCATCAGATCAAGGTTCGTAGAACAACTCGTCCTACAAGACCAGATCGTACCTGTAGTCCGAGTCCTGAAAGGTTCAATATGGCATGCGAGACCACTAAAGGGGAGATAACATTACCGGTTAACATCGTTGGAACTGTGCAGGAAGACAAGTTCTATGCAATCGAAGGGGATATGAGATACAACGCTTTGTTCGGGAGGCCATGGATAACATGAGAGCAGTACCCTCAACACTGCACTAGGTGCTGAGATTCCCAACACCCAGCGGAGTCAAAACAATTTATGGGGAACAATAGGCCACCAAAGAGATGTTCGCTTTCGATGAGGTGATCCCGGCATCCACACTCTTGACATCGGAGGATCCAAATCGGATGGTCAAAGACGGGGCCAAATAGCAATCATCGATACCAGCCTCGACTGGACCGTAGGAACGAGAGGTAGACGAGGACGGCGACTATGGAGTTCACAGATCTTTTAGCCCCTGATGGTTTCGAATCTACCAAATCAACGGTCGAGGAACTAGAGCAAGTCCTGCTAAAAGAACACTTGCTTGATCGAAAGGTATACCTAGGCACGGGGTTAAACCCCGAGCTCAGGAAAAAACTCATTCAATTTGTTATAGCTAACGAGGATTGTTTTGCTTGGTCCCACCTTGATGTGACAGGGATACTGCCAAAAATAACCACTCACAAGCTAAGCATGGACCCGAAGTTTCACCCGGTTAAGCAGAAGAGGAGACACAGTCCGAGGTCAAACATGCTTTTACACGAGGTATCTAAACTCCTTAAAATAGGGTCCATTCAGGAGGTTAAATACGCTGATGGGTTAGAAAACGTCGTGGTAGTCCCTAAAAAGGGGAATAAATTAAGAATGTGTGTAGACTATAAGGATTTGAATAAGGCATGTACCAAAGAATACTTCCCATTGCCAAACATCAATCGCATGATCGATGCCATGGCCGGCCACGAGATCCTCAGTTTTGTCGATGCCTACTCCGGGTACAACCAAATACAGATGAACCCGGGAGATCAGGGAAAAACCACCTTCATCACCAAGTACGACACATACTGCTATAACGTGATGCCATTCGGATAAAAAAAATCGGTTCCACTTACCAATTCCTAGTAAACCGGATGTTTAGAGGTTTACATTGACGATATGTTGGTTAAGTCCATGGGAGCAAAGGACCATTTGAAACATTTGCAGGAAACTTTGAGCATGTCGAAGAAATACAATATGCTGAACCCGGAGAAATGTGCACTTGGAGTTGAATCAGGTAAATTCCTCAGTTTCATGGTGTCCAACCGAGATTCGAGATAAACCCCGACAAGATCAAAGCCATCGAAGATATCACGGTTGTGGACAATGTAAAGGTCGTGCAAAGATTAACCGGATGCATAGCCCCCTTGGGGAGATTCATCTCGAGGTCCTCCGATAAGAGCCACTGATTCTTCTCACTATTGAAGAAGAAGAAAAACTTCTCACGGACCCTGGAGTGCCAATAAGCCTTGGAGGAACTCAAGAGGTATCTATCGAGCCCACCGCTGTTTCACACATTGAAGACAGATGAACAACTATACTTGTACTTGGCAGTATCGGATATAGCGCTAAGTAAATTCCTGGTCCGAGAAGAGACAATACGCAATTTCCAATCTACTATGTTAGTAGGACCCTTGGCGAGGCCGAAACTAGGTAACCTCACCTAGAAAAGATGGTGCTCGCTTTTTAAGTGATAAGTAGGGAGTTTGACCTCTTATTTACTCTCATTTACTTGTGTTTTAGCTCGAAATGCTTAAAGGTATCCCGAGAACTAATGAAATGATCTTTCTTGCAGGAATATTGGGAAACGAGCAAAAAAAGTGAAAACTCAAAAAGGAGCCAAAGTTGGACAAGGGCAAAAACAGGGTAAGAGTGCTTATAGTGCGGACCGCACAATACTGTGCGCGGCCGCAAACAATGAATGATCCCTGTCAAAGTAGCTTCAGAGTATGCGGACCGCATAATTGTGGTGCAGCCGCAGAGGAGAGATTCAGAGAGTCGGGATTTTGAGTAATTGAAGGCATGTGGACTGCACCATTATTGTGCGGCCGCAATCATTAATATGCGGACCGCAGGGGAAGAGATTCAGAAAGCCTTGAAGTGAAGATGTGAGGACCGCATGAATATTGTGCGGCCGCAGAAGTCAATGTGCGGCCGCACTTACTAATACGCGGACCGCATAAGAAGAGATTCAGAGAATGCCAATTGAAGATATGCGGTCCGCATGATTTTTGTGCGGCCGCAGAAGCCAAGGGTGCAGTCGCACTCACTTTTCTGCGGTCCGCAGAGTCAAGTCCAGATCCCAGTTCATGCCAAGTGTGCGGCCGCACTCAGTAATGTGCAGTTCGCGCAACTTTATGAAGTGCGGTCGCATCCCAATTTTGTGTGACCGCAGAAGACCCTGTTGACTAGTCAAGCTTAGAGTGCGGACCGCACTCAGAATTATGCGGACGCACAACCTCCGCAGGGGCATTTTTGTCAGATACTTTCAGCTTAGTATAAATAGGACTTTTTGTCATTTTATCATGAAATAGACTTTAGCAACTTACGTATTTCCTGAGACCCATGAACAGACGATAGAATAATAAGACTTATGGGAGAATAAGAATATACACATCTCTAGCATTTCTACGAATAGAGTAGTTTATGGAAGTTGTGTATTTGCTCATTTCACTTGTGTCGTATAGATCATGCCAAAAAGAAAAAAGGTATGTGTATTGGTAAAAATGAGCTTAACACATGTAATAATTATGAAGACTCAGCAATCTATGTGGAGCAATGACAACATGACAACTGGACGAGACTTTATGAAGAGGTACGAAATAAAGAGGAACGGAACAGCATACCCACGGGGTAATCAGATACGGGAATCTCAACCTAATTGAGAAGATGAAGAGACACGGTCAGGATAAATCAAGGCAGAATAAAGGGCAGATTCGGGGATATTCAATTAATGAGCCAAACGTTACATAATCTTCACGCAACAGTTATGATTAATAATTGTACCATTACATTAATGACATTATTAGTCATTAATGCTCAATCACTGAAAATAGTAGACGTTATATTAAGAAATTCCCTATAAAATGGAGTAAAATATAACTTGTAAAGACACGTTCGAACCACTATTGAAATATACTTACTTTTTACACATCTCTATTGCTTTCTATTTACGAATCTACTTACAATTATTTCCATATTATTTTGGTTATCAGAAACCTATGTTCTTCTTAAAATAGCTTTGGCAGAGAATCTAATTCTTTGGTTAAATAGTATAGCCTTAACATACCTGAATTGATTCTCTTGACAATCCCTCCAACATACGTTGATTGCGACAAAACATGTATCGGCGGATCGAAGTAGGGGAAAATCTATATGATATTCCTGAGAAAGATTTTATTGACGTACTTATCATGCATTGCATTCATTTACACTGACCCATGACCAGATGGTGTTATATACGCGTACATATGTAAACATATGTATATGGAATATGGGAAAAGTTTACGGCGTTATATACGCACCACCACCTGATCAGCTGGTATACGTTGATGATTTTACCCACAGTGGCCGAGATGATATGATGGGATGCCCTCAGAGTCCTGATGATGTTATGAAACATGTTCATATGCACGACATGACATTCATACCCATATGCATGACACTGTAATTATTTCATGAATTACAGAGTTATCCAGACATACAGGTTGAGTCATTTATTCTATATTTCTTCCATGTCTATTGTGTACTTATTTATGTGCCTTACATACTCGGTACATTATTCGTACTGACGTCCCTTTTGCCGGGGGATACTGCGGTTCATACCCGCAGGTCCCGATAGACAGGTCGAGAGCCCTCCAAGTAGGCTATTAGCTCAGCGGAAGATGTTGGTGCACACCATTTGCTTCAGAGTTGCTTGTTGGGTTAGTATGATTTAGACGTGTATTGTTTGGTATGGCGGGACTCTGTCCTGACCTTTATGAAAATTATGTATTCTTAGAGTCTTGTAGACAGATGTCATGTACGTAAAAGATTGTATGGCCTTGTTGACCTATGTTCAGTATACGAGTGGTTATTTTGGTCTTAGAGTCCCGTATGTCCTATGTATAAGTTAGTATCACATGTTGTATTCTATTTATCCCACAGCAGGCTCATTTATCTATGAAAGTATGACATGAAAAGATACGTTAAGATGGTACTCGATTGAGAAAGGTACCGGGTGCCCGTCGCGGCCCATCGGTTTGGGTCGTAGGAAAAGTTTTGTTTTGTAAGATCACCTGAGCCATTTTTCTTTACTGTTTTAAGTAATTTTGTACTAGATTTGTCTCCAAACATTAAATTTTCACCTCATAATTAATTATTATGGATTCTATCTTTATTTCGTCCTTAATTTCTGCATTTCTCATGAGTAGCTAAACTTCTAGCTAGGGTTGTGACCCAACCCTAGTGTGGGTATTTGATGGGTGTTTAATTTAGGGATTGTTTGTGATTGGGTTAGTGATATTTAGCCTAGTTCTTGCTTGAAATCAAGAATTAATGGTTAAAAATATTGATTCATGCCTAATTAACTTAGTCTCTACTTGAGAAAGAGAGACTAAGTCTAGAAAAACTTGGCTAATAAGAAATTGGGGTGAACTCAAGAAATTGATTGCCCAATTAATGGGTTGCATCAAGAGATAGTAAGACCCAACTTGAGTTATTATCACTTGTGTTGTGAAATACCCATTTGGACTTGAGAAAGCCAAATTGGGCAAAATCACTCAAACTACCAAGAGGTATAGAGTGAGTACCCGTATGTGATTACTATATTACGACCCCGGCCAATCAAACTTGCCCTAGATTTTACAACCCATTAGGTAACCACCTAGGTGGAAGTCACGACCCTAGATCCTTTTATCATTTGAAAAATAACTCAAACCCAAAAATATTGTCCCTTAGTTTTATACTTGCAAACTGTAGAACAAAGTGGAAGTAGAACAACAATCAATATTGTGGAAGTGTAATTTTGGCCAAAACATACATTCACGCTAAATACATACCTAATCCCTATTCTAAGTCTCTATGGATTCGATCCCTACCTTCGTTGGGTTTATTATTGCATCGACCGCCTCACTACTTAATTGTGGTGTGGATTTGGCCGAGATCACTAAGCGCCTCTAGAAAATTAAAACCATACCTCCAATGTCACCCCATATGTGTTGTGACTACTTACCCGTTGAGGAATGTTATGCTTAAGCCTGAGATCTCAGGACGGTTGGCAAAAATGGGTCGTAAAATCAGTGGATATGATATTGAATATCGACCCGGACCGCCATTAAATCTCAAATTTTGGCAGACTTCGTGGTCGACTTTACGCAAGCCCTAATACCCAAGGTCGGAAGAGAGTTATTGTTGAACTCAGGGACCTCTTCGGGAATCTGGACCCTCTTTACGGACAGCGTCTCGAAGGCAAAAGTGTCCGAACTTGGCATCGTATTGAAGCCACTGACAGGAAATGTAGTTAGACAATCTATTAGGACTGTAAAATTGACTAATAATGAGGCTTAATATGAGGCCATGATTGTACGTCTCGAACTAGCCAAAAGCTTGGGGCCGAGGTAATCGAAGCTAAGTATGACTCCCTCTTTATGGTGAACCAAGTTAATGGGACGTTCAAGGTCATAGAGGAACTTATGCAAAGGTACATGTATAAGTTGCATGCAACATTACATCGATTCAAGGAATGGAATCTACAACACGTACGTCGGGATCAAAATATTGAAGTCGATGCCCTTGCTAACATGGAGTCAGCAGTCGAGGACGATGAGTTCAACTCGGGGGAGACCGTATAACTCATGAGATCGGTAGTGGAAGAAGGCCACGCCGAGATAAATTCAATGAGCCTAACTTGGGACTGGAGAAACAAATATATAGAATATCTGAAGACCGAAATACTTCCCTCGGATCCAAAAGAATCGAGGGCCTTGTGTACGAAGGCAGCCCGGTTTAGTTTGTCCAAAGACGGAACCCTATTCAGAAGAACACTCGATGGCCCACTCGCAATATGTCTTGTACCAGGAGATACCGAGTACATTCTGAGGGAAATCCACGAAGGCACCTACGAAACTCAATAGGCGCCGAATCATTGGTTCGAAAAGTAATTAGATCCAGCTACTACTGGATCGATATGGAAAAGGACGCAAAGGAATTCGTACTAAAATGTGATGAATGGAAAAGACATGATCCGATGATTTATCAACTCGGGGAGCTGCTGCATTCGGTATTGTCACCATGGCTGTTCAAGAAGTGGGGAATGGACATCATTGGCCCCCAGTCACCGGCAGCCGGTAAGGCTCAATTTATATTATTTATCACTGACTATTTTTCTAAGTGGGTGGAAACCCAGGCATATAAAAAGGTCAGAGAAAAAGAAGTTATCTATTTCATTTGGGACCACATCATATGTCGGTTCAGAATGTCGGTCGAGATCGTGTGCGACAACGGGAAGCAGTTCATCGGCAGCAAAGTAAGCAAGTTTCTTGAAAAACATAAGATCAAAAGGATCCTATCAACAACCTACCACCTTAGTGGGAACGGACAAGCAGAATCAACCAAAAAAACCATACTCCAAAACCTCAAAAAGAGGTTAACCGATGCCAAAGAAAAATGGAAGGAAATCCTACCTGAAGTCCGATGGGCATACCGTACGATGTCGAAGTCCATTACAGGGGCCACCCCATTCTCGCTGGTTTACGGCACAGACGCTCTAATACCAATCGAAGTCAGAGAACCAAGTCTCAGGTTCCGATACGCAACCAAGAAATCAAACAACGAGGCCATGAATACAATCCTAGAGCTATTAGATGAAAGGCGCGAATCCGCCCTTGTCCGATTGGCCGCCCAAAATCAGCGAATTGAGAGGTATTATATTTGAACAGCTAACCTTCGACACTTCAATGTCGGGGACTTAGTGTTAAGAAAGGTCACACTAAGCACCAGGAACCCGAACGAAGGGAAGCTGGGGCCGAACAAGGAAGGGCCATATCAAATTATCGAGATCACCGAAAAAGGGTCGTACAAACTCAGAGCAATGAATGGTGAACGACTACCGAACAACTGGAACGTAACTCACTTGAAGCGATACTACTACTAAGGCATCACCCTATTCATTTCTTTTAATTATTTGCATTTCGAACTAACACTTGCAGGCAACCATCAAAGAACGATACAATTTTTAGGCCTGAAAGCACGTGTTGCAATCTTTTTTCCTTGAACCGGTTTGGTCCCAAATGGGTTTCCGACAAGATGTTTAACGAGGCAACAGTAAATCATGCTAACTTAGAATTGAAGGCCAGTTACAAAACAGTATTGAAGACCACAATAATAGTATTCGAAGTCTCCCTACGATCGGCCTCGAACACTAGGGGGCGTCACCCTCGGACAATGACTTTAGCTAGGAAAGAAACTTTGTGACCAAATAGTCTCGGCTCGATCGATAGGATTTACTGTAAGGGCCAAACGGTCGAATGAACCATGCTCTCATAGACTTCTCAAGCCCTAACACAAAGCTTGTACACATGTGTAACTATTACGCACAAGAATAAAAAGAAATCTCTACCTTGCGGATAGATATCTTGTCCCTTAAAAAAAATTCTTTTTTTCCCTTTTCTCATAAGGAATTTTCTACATCTGATACCCTAAAGGTATCGAGCCCAAGGGCCGTCTTTAAACGGGTTCAAACGAACACTCCCACTCGGGGATTGTCGTCCAAAGACAAACTCGGACAGCCCGGGCTATTAGAGCCCGGGGACACAAGACCTATTAGGCAGTGCCCGAACCTTAAAGGATACGACCATCCCCATCCGGGGACTATTATCTTAGGCAAGCCCGAATAACTCTAGGTGACAAGCCCATTGGGCAATACCCGAACTAAAAAGGTTATGGCCATATTAATACGGCACAGGGACGTCCGAGACCCGTAACAAAATACAAGGCCTTGAAAAATTTCTAAACTGGTTCTAAAGGCTACCCTCGGCTTTCGGTGTTTTGTGTGAAAAGAAGGTTCCACCAAAACATAAGGGTAAGTTCTACATAGTGGTATCCAGAACAACGATGTTGTATGGGGTTGAGTGCTGGCCAGTCAAGATCGCTTATGTCCAGAAGATAAAGGTAGAAGCGATGAGGATATTGAGATGGATGTGCGGGCACACCAGGTTATATAGGATCAGAAATGAGGTTATTCGCAACAAGGTGGGTGTGGCCCCTATTAAGGACAAGATGCGGGAAGCGCGACTTAGGTGGTTTGGTCATGTGAGGAGGTGTGAGTGATTGAAATTAGGATAGTATAGTAGGTAGTCTAGAGTGTTCATAACAGTAGCGATAGAAACTAAGGGTCCACCAAACTATATAGAAAACCAGGTTCTCTATTAGTTCCCATTGAACACACGCACACTGCAGTAAGCAAATGACACAATGGAGTTTTACGTGGAAAACTCCCAACTCACGGGATTAAAAACCACGACCTACCCTTATAGGATTTCAACTTCACTACGGAGCAAAGTTCATATTACAACCTATTGTAACCTAGGAATTAACATCTTAATCCATCACTAACTTGTAACAACTCTATTACAAGCCCCATTATAATAACTCTATTATAAAGCTTACAACTCGACTAACTCTAGCCAAGACACAAACACAAGGTTTATGATTTTACAAAGGTTTCCTACACAATGCTTCTAACTAATCTAAGTAGGAATTACAAGTAAAGTACATTAATCAAAGGTGAAACACAACTAAGGACAAGTAATGACTCAATACAGGGAATTGGTCCTTTGTTATGTTGTTTTGTATTCTTGATGCCCTTGAGAATCACTTGCAGGATTGACGCACACTTGAGAGTGCTTGATGGATTCGTGAATGTTCAAGTGATGTTTTGCCTTTGCTTCAATGTTAATATTACATAGGTGACATCACTTGAATTATGCGAGCATGTTTGGTACAAGGGAATTACCAATAAAGTTGACTATTGCACTGTTACGTGTGCAGGCAGTAACTTTACAACTGTTGGGGGGTTGACTGGTATAGTCACAAAGGAAACTGGTGTCCATCTTTTCCCTCTGTTGTTTCTTTGACTCTGAAGAGTTGATTCACGTCCCTAGGTTCCTTCTCTGATTCTTATCATTAAGTCTGTTAGATCATCAAAACATAAAAAGAATGCACATAACCTATCAATTTTCCCCTTTTTGATGATGACAAACTTATAATTGAAGTTTCCCCTAAGAACCAGAATCCCCTTGAATCTGTTCCCTATCTTGTTCCCCTTCAATTAATTTTTCCCCGTTTGGCATCATAAAAAGATTAGTAGCAAGGAATAAGCAAAAAAGAAGTCTAGCTTGGTTAACACATGCCACATGTATGCACACAAACATGACTAAAAACAGAGCAGGAGAGCAATACATGCACAGCAACAGGACGGAATTTTTATTAGTTTTTGGAAATAAAATAGGGAGCAGTTCCATTGTTACCAAATCACCCACAAAATAAAAACAACAAAAAGGTACCAGTCATAAACATCTCTAAGCACGTGAAACTGAAACAGGGGAAAGACACTAGGAACTTGACACTGGGAAGGGAACGGCTTTTAAGGAGCACTGGAAGGGGGAATATTGGAGGCTGAGGAAGAAGAAAAGGTTATAAGGAGGATGTCCATTCGAGCATTTGCTGACACTTGCTCATTTAGCAACCTCACCTTCAGGTCCTCAACATGTTTCCTGAGGTCAGCATTTTCCTTTGTCAGGCGGGCAACCGTAGTGTTTTGGGAACTGACTGAGCTGGCCTTCGAGAATGGAATTTCGTGCATTCAGCTTCCTTATCTCTTCAGTGGCACTATTCTGAGCGTTGATTAGCTCAGAGATAGTGGAATTTCTGTCAACCCCTCCACTCCTATCAATGCACTCACACTCCTCTATGGTGGTCTTGGAGAAGGTTTGCTTGCAAGTACCCACTTTAGCCTTTCCCAAAAGGGACTTTGAAGAATTCAAATACTTTAGTGAGAAAGAACCCGTAAGGCAACCCATGATTACCATCCTTGAACTCTTCCACTTTCTTCATTTGCTCTATCATAAGGCCAGGCAGGTTTATAGTGGTGTAGCCATCTAGTGCTTCCATGAGAACCAAGTCTGCTCGTGACGTAATGGAACATCTTTCTGCACGTAGGAGCAGAACTTTGTTCACCATTTCAAATAGAAATTGGTACGAGGGCCTTCTTGTGTACTCGTTCCCCTTGTTGTACTGCCTTATCATTCAAGATAACATTTCTGAATTTCGAAGAGCAGATCCCCTCAATGGAGGACATTCCTCCAGTAGGCACGCCCAAAATGGTTCCCAGTACAGTAGTATCCATCACAAAATCAACACCATTCACTTTCAGGCATATGTTATCATCCTCAACTGTGAAGAAGCCGGCATTGAAACTACACACTTCTACCTCATACACTTTGGGACTGTAACTTGTGAACAAATGTGTCCACTATTTGAATTCACATATATCAGCTAGTTAGCGCATTCCTGACATGTCAAGAATATCAGGGGAAAATATGCGACCCCACAGTACCTTTTGGTTTCTCAAATTTTCCTTCCAACATCTTGGGTTGCACCAACCTTGGCCTTCTTGGAGGAACCAGGTTCCTCACTGGCACCAGCCTTCCTTTTCACTGATTTTCTTACACTTTTTATTTTCTCATCATATTTCTCATACACATTCTTCTCAGACACTGACCCCTCAGACACCTTCTCAAACACTTGTTCAGCAGACTCTTCAGTCACTTTCTCCCCAGACTTGTCCACCTCAATGTTGCTAACATCCATCACATTCAGGGATGACTCCTTCGTGGACTTTGGAACTGTAAGTTTCTTTGAGTACTTACGAACTAAGGAACCAGGTTCCTCATTCACCTCATCATCAATATCAACAACTAGTGCTGGAGGCGCTACCTTCTCATTTACAACCTTTCCATCCTTTACCAATCTCCTCTTCTTCTGCTCTTCTTTATTTTTCCTTAGGAGTGACTCAAGAGCTTCCTTCTTCTGCAACCTAGTGGTAGGTCTCTTAGGAGTTGACTTTCTACTCCTAGCACTAATGAAGCTCTCAAGAGCCACATTGTCATATTCTTCTTCACTATCTTCATTCTCCTCCTCAGATAGAGATCTCATTTCAAAAACAACAATTGACAATGGCTCAGCATAGAAATGAGGGGAGGGAGCGGGATAAGTGTTGGCCTGGGTTTCTTATGGAGAACCAGGGGTTTTATCCCAAGTAGAAGCAGATGGCTCATCTTGGGAAAAGGGATCAGGTCCCTCAGTTGGTTCCCCGGTAGTACTGCCAGGTGCCAAAGTATCGACAGGCACCAGTTCCCTACCCTTTACCTGTGTACCATTTTCTTCTCCTTGAGACCCATTGGTTTCAGACACATCCCCATAACCTCCAATCAAAATTCCCTTAGCAGCTATTGGCAGCATATTTTCTGTAGCCTCTTGTTCTTGTAACTCCAAAGTAAACTCAAAAGTCATAGGAAGAACATTACTTGTAGAATCGGCAACATTCAGATCAAGGCATGGGGTAGTCATTGCCGATTTATCACTGTTACGACCCACGCCTTGTTGTATCTCAGAACTTTCTTCCACTGGAAGACTAGAAATTTCCTGATTTTCTTCTCCCTCCACTGTATCTTCTTCTACCATTTTTTTCTGAAGAGGTAGAAGGAAAGGTCGCACCCACAAATTTCTTAGGAGTCAAGGTTTTGCGACTCCAATGAGAACCAATACTCGACTGAGTTGGAGAGGAAACAGTATGTGGTTGTGACTCTAGCTTAGGGTTTAGACTAGGTGGTGTGGGGATTGTATTTCTCTAGCACTGTTGCTTCAACGGGTGAAGACGCAGTGGGGATGATGCTTGGAACATTCTGGATTTCCAGATTTTCAGACATGGTGGAGTGTAGTGAGAATTGATGGGAAAAGAGAGTGTTTGGTTTGAAAAAAAAGGGAATTTTTGGCTTGTGATGTGAACAGTTATGAAAGTGACCATGAGGGGATTTATTTAAAAGGAATGAGGGACCGGTTAGGAACAGGTATTAATTTTTGGTAGACGGGTCATTTCATAACGGGTCAGACGTTTGGATTCAAACAAAAAGAAAATAGAGGAACTGACATTTTAATGATGTGGCAACATTTTAGCCGTTAAAAATTGTGGATGAGAGTACATAAGAACTTCTAACCTGTGTCAAAGGGACCAGGTTCCCTGACATATTTTGTAAATGTGAACTTCATCCTTTTGACCAAAGTGCGATACCATTAGCTACTTATTTACTATGTAATCACCATGCATGTCTACCTGCTACAGTATAGAGATGAGCTAGACTTTGCCAGAAAATAATTTTTAGCCATTTTACCTGTTTATTTCTTTCATAGCCAATCATCGAGGGACCGAGTCATTAGCTTGATTTTATCAACCCTAGTGCCAAGCGCTCCTTTCAAAGTGCTCTATGCCCAGTGCTTTGGTGAAGATGTCTGCAATTTGATATTTTGTACTGAAAAATTTCATGCAAATGAGCCCTTTATAAACATTATCTCTAAGGAAGTGATGTCGCACATCAATGTGCTTTGTTCTCTTATGTTGAACTGGATTCTTGGCCATGTTGAGAGCACTGGTGTTGTCACATAGTAAGGGCACGCAATCACAAAACACACCAAAATCTTCCAGTTGTTTCTTGATCCACAGCAGTTGAGCACAACAACAGAGGCAGCCGCCACATATTCAGCTTCTACAGTTAAAAGAGCCACTTGGTTTTGTTTTCTTTTACCATATGAGATCAGACATGATCCTAGAAAATGTGTCATGCCACAAGTGATTTTCCTATCCACCAGATAACCAGATCAGCATCAGCATACCGGATTAAATCAAAATTGTCTTCTGAGGAAAGTAGAGAACCAGGTTCTGTGTGCCTTTGAGATACCTTAGGATTCTCTTGACAGCTTTCAGATGAGATTCCTTTGGATTAGACTAAAACCTGGCACAGAGTCCCACTTTGAAAACAATATCTGGTCTTCTTTTTGTGAGATACAGGAGTGACCCGATGATACCTCTATACATGGTCTCATTCACAGAAGAACCAGGTTCATCCTTGTCCAGACGAGTGGCAGTGGCAGTGGCAGTGGGAGTACCAATGTTTTTTTATCCTTCCATATCAAATCACTTCAGAAGCTCTTTGATGTACTTTTGCTGACTTATCATTGTCCTCTTACGAGTTTGCTTGAGTTGTAAACCCAAGAAGAAATTCAATTTCCCCATCATGCTCTTTTCAAACTCACTTCCCATGAGTTTTGAAAATTTCTCACACGGAGAATCATTTGTTGCTTCGAAGATGATGTCATCAACATAGACTTGCACAATGAGCAGGTTCCTCCCTCGTTTCTTTAGAAATAAGGTGTTGTCAATTTTTCCTCTTATAAATCTATTTTCTAGAAGAAATTTGGACAACCATTCATACCAAGCACGGGGAGCCTGGTTTAACCCATATAATGCCTTGTCAATTTTAAAAACATTCTCAGAATGCTCATGACTCTCAAATCTAGGTGGTTGCTTGACGAAGACTTATTCTTTAAGAAAACCATTCATAAATGCACTTATGACATTCATTTGGAACAATTTGAATTCCATATGAGATGCAAAGGCAATGAGGATTCTGATGGCCTCCATTCGAGCAACTGGAGCAAAAGTTTCACCATAGTCAATCCATTCTTCTTGATTGTAGCCTTGAACTACTAGCCTTGTCTTGTTCCTTGTTGTGTTTCCAAGTTCATCAAGTTAGTTTCTAAATACCCACTTGGTTCCTATAACAGTTCGGTCAGCATGTCGTGAACCAGATGCCATACACTTTTCCTCTCAAATTGATGGAGTTCTTCTTGAATAGTTGTACCCAATCAGCATCTTTCAATGGTTCCTTGATATTTTTAGGCTCAAATTGAGAGAGAAAAGTTGAGAAGGCAAGTGAGTTTCTTGTCTTTGATCTGGTTTGAATTCTTGAGTCAAGAGGAGTGATCACATTTTCAAGAGGGTGTGAACTTTTGTGCTTCCAGTTAGACATTTGAATCTCATTGTGAGAAGGTCCAGGTATTTCCGAATGTGATCCTTGGTTGTCGTGAGTTCCGCTTCTCAACTCAGCATGTGGGGTGCCTTGAATAGCATCGACAACTTTGTTCTCAGCTTCAATTGTTGAGATTGAGGAACCAGGTTCCTCCCCATCAGTTGGAGATATGGTTGCACCACCATCATTTGATTCCTTGGCGTGGCTCATCATGTCAGTATTTCTATTTCCATGTTAATGAGTTCACCTGGGACAGTTGATTGTTCTCCATCTAGATTAATCTTATCATGTGAATCTTTCTCACATGAGTGGTGAGATTCATCAAAGATCACATGTATATTTTCCTCAACATATTGAGTTCTTTTGTTGTATATTTTGTAAGCTTTGCTTTGTGATGAATAGTCCAGAAAGATTCTTTCATCACTTTTGGCGTCGAATTTTCCAAGTGATTCCTTGCCATTGTTGAAGACAAAACATTTGCATCCAAATATCCTTAAATGTTTCAGCTTGGCTTCCTCCCGTTTGGCAGTTCATATGGAGTTTTGTTCAGAAGGGACCTGATCATGCACATGTTCACCAAGTAGCATGTAATGTTGACGGCTTCTGCCCAAAAAAAATTTGCAATGTCGCGGTCAATAAACATTGTTCTTGCCATGTCTTCAAGGGTCCTATTCTTCCTCTCCACATCACCATTTTGTTGAGGTGTTCTTGGAGCTGAAAAATTATGAGTAATGTCATTTTCATAACATAATTTATCGAATTTGGCATTGAAAAATTTAGGTCGTGATCTGGACTTATACATACTACATTATGGCTCATCTTCACCTGGATCTTCTTCACAAATGCAGAAAATACTTGAAAATTTTCATCCTTGGATCTGAGAAACAGAGTCCAGGTGAATCTGGAATAATCATCCACTATAACAAAGATGTATTTCTTTCCTCCTTTACTTGGCACTCTCATAGGTCCACATAGATCCATATGGAGGAGATCAAGTGGCCTTGAGGACTAACTTCCTTTTTTGGGCTTGAAAGAGGATCTAACTTGCTTTCCTTTTACGCATGCATCACACACCTTGTGATCCTTGAAGATTGACTTGGGCAGGCCACAAACCAGGTCCTTCTTGACCAATTTGTTCAGCAACGTAAAACATGCATGACCTAGTCTTTTGTGTCGTAGTTCAACATCATCATCACCAGCACTCAAACAATTGATATCCCCATTTTGCAAGGATTCAAAGTCAGCATATTTTTGTATCTTTTAGCCACCAAAACAACTTCACCAGTCACAAGATTTGTGACCGTGCATATTTTTTACACATATTCCACTTTGTTTCCCTTGTCAAAGATCTGGGAAACACTTAGCAAATTGTACTTCAAACCGTTCACATAGTACACATTTTCAATTAAGTGAGATAGAGACTTCCCAATCCTTCCAACTCCTAGAATGTATCCCTTTTTCCTTTTTCAAAGGACACACTTCCTCCTTGAAGGGCCTTGAGTGAAAGGAAATCATTTGTGCTTCCAATCATGTGCTTCGAGCAGCCACTATCCATGTACCATTGTTGGTTGCTCCCTTTCATTGCTCCCTGCACAAGGAAATCAAGGGTTGGACTTAGGAACCCAAACAAGTTTGGGTCCCTTGTAGTGAGGAAATGGATGAATCGGGACTCTTTTGGTCCAAGTAGGCATCACACACTTTTTACATGAGGGGCCAGGTTCTTTAGCAGTAGTTACCTTTTTAGCAAAAACTTTATTTTTCTGTTGATACTGAAATCTGGCCTTACAGGTTTCCATAAAGTGCCCAGTGTTACCACAGTGAGTGCAGAGTCAGTTATTAGGTACAGTAACATACTTGCTTTGAGGGTTGTAAGGAGTCTTTTCCCTTTGTAACCCGATTCCTTGCATGTTTCCCCCATTGTTCGTATACATGGTAGTGATAGCATCAGAGGACCAGGTCTACTCAAGTGATTTTTCTAGATCACTCTTAAATCTTCCTAGATCTTCTTGAAGTTGTTTTTTTTTCAAGTTCAGCACACATACTAGATTTTACTGATTTTAGCTCATCTTCAAGCCTAAGATGTGCCTCAATTGTTTTCTTTAGGTCCACAACTACTACTAATAAGTCATCTCTCTCATGTTTTGTGTTAGCAACCTTTTTAGTTAAAGCTTCTTTCTCCTTCTTAAAACACTCAATGGTCTCTTTTAGATCGACCACAACAACCACTAGATCATCTCTCTCATGTTCTATGTTTATAATTTTTTCCGTTAAGGCATCTTTTTCTTTCATCAAACTCTCAATGGTTTCTTTTAAATCGACCACAACAACTACTAGATCATCTCTCTCATGTTCTACTTTTTGTAGTTCCACAGTTAATGTATTTTTATCATTTATAAGACTATGATAAGTATCAATTAAAATATTTTCCAAATATATAAGTTTTTTAGGTGAGTAAGACTTCAGATTTCTTTGAACATCTAGAAAGTTTATCTCATCTTCATCATCGTCAGATTGTGCCATCATGGCAAAGACAGAATCATATTCTGTTGCTTCACTTTCTACTGCCATCATGGAGTTGTCACCTTTTTCATCATCTTCTCCAAATTCGCTGGAAGAGTCTCCCCATACAGCAAGAGCTTGTTTCACAATGTTGTTAGTTGCATCTTTTCTCTTGAACCATTTGTCACGAATCGGGTTCCTCTTAGCTGCTTTGTTTGTGTTGTGTTTGTACTGATCTTGCTTAACGATAGGTAAATCTTTGATGAAATGTCCTAACTTCCCGCACTTATGACATAGGTCATAGTCTCTTTGCTTGTTGCAGCTGCCTCATTTTGGAATACCTCCATTTCTGCGAACTATTTTTTGAAATCCATTTGTCAGGTAAGCCATATCAGCATCCTCACTACCTGAGTCATTGTTGTCTGCCTTGAGGACCATGTTCTTCTCCGTTTTGGGCTCTCTTCTCTCATTATCCTTCTTTTTCTTCTTTACATAAGTTTTCAGATNGGGAACCTAGAGCTCTGATACCACGTTGTCACGACCCAAAACCTATGGGTTGTGATGGCGCCGGACACTACTTTCAGGCAAGCCGACCCCTTAATCAGTTGGAACACTTTCCTGTTTAACATTTTAGAATTGAAGCCTCTTCTTGCATTTTCATTATTAAATAAATAAATTTCGTAATGAAAATGCAAGAAGAGGCTTCGATTCTAAAATGTTAAACAGGAAAGTGTTCCAACTGATTAAGGGGTCGGCTTGCCTGAAAGTAGTGTCCGGCGCCATCACAACCCATAGGTTTTGGGTCGTGACAACGTGGTATCAGAGCTCTAGGTTCCCATAGGTTTCACGAGTCATGATCAAGTCTAGTAGAGTCTTGTGGATCGATACGGAGACGTCTGTACTTATCTTCGAGATGCTACAGGGATATTAGGAGTACTTCCCTTCTTGATTCCTCATCGTGTCATTTGATTCCCTTAAGGCTTATGCCTATGTTTCCTTCCTACTCAATCTTACGCGTCGTGAAACGCTTGTTATGAATCGGGAATTTGAGGAGTTGTGATGATGTTACAGATATGGTGCGTGAAGTCTTCCGTGTGTAGTCGTTTGGGGCTATTGTTGTTGCCCTGCAAGAAGAATATTATGTTGCTTCAGTTCAGTGGCTGTGTTTCTAAGAACTTTGAGGTTGTGCTCAAATTGTTATGGTGTTTTGGATTGGTGATCGTGCGGTGTTGGTATGTTGATAGAATGATTTCCCGTATGTTGGGGTGATGAATGTCTTGAAGGGAGGTCTTCTCAAGGGGCAATTTTGAGATTTCAGTATTTTAGTTCCTGGCACACACGTAACGTATATTTTGGGTTTTTGGGATATATATATTATATAGACATGCTTATCGTTTGGTTCACGTATTTATGGTTTTACTCCATATCGCAGGCTATTATCATATTCATATCTGATTAAAAATTGGTAAATGTTGGAATGTTAGGCAACTGGGGAAGGTAACTCATAGTGTCATTCATGTTGGCTGGCCTAACCTCGTTGTTGGGCGCCATCGCGACCTAAATTAGGATTTGGGTCGTGACACTTTTCCTCTGTAATAGCATTTACTTTGCTTTCCCAGGAACCAGGTAATACACTAAGTATTTTCCTGACAAGTTTGTTCCTGTGAATGATTTCTCCCGGAGAATGAAGCTCATTGACAATAGAGGTGAAACGAGTGTGCATATCCTAAATGGACTCATCATCTTCATCCTGAAAAGCTCATACTTTATGGTTAGCATATCAATCTTCGACTGCTTGACTTGAGTTGTCCCTTCATGAGCTGTTTGGAGAGCCTTCCATATCTTCTTAGCAGATTGACATGCTGAAATCCTGTTGTTTTCATCTGGTCCAATACCACAGACGAGGATTTTTTTTTGCTTGAAAGTTCTTATATATAGCCTTACGGTCAGCATCGTTGTATTCCTGTTCTTGTTTTGGGAACTGCCATTGTTGGGTCACCACTGGTCTTCGTAGCGACGAAGAGTCCACTGCAGATAACATCCCATAGCTCTGAATCTTCAGCCATGAAAAAGTCCTGCATCCTTGTCTTTCGCCATCCATAGTGTTGGGCGTTGAATCATGGTGGTCTGTAGGTAGATTGACCTTCTTTAAAGTTTGGTGGATCAGCCATGAAGATCCTTTCTAGGTGTTAGCCTAATAGAGAGAACCTGCTCTGATACCAATTGATAGAAATTAAGGGTCCACCAAACTATATAGAGAACCAGGTTCTCTATTAGTTCCCACAGAACACACGCACATTACAGTAAGTAAATGACACAATGGAGTTTTACGTGGAAAACTCCCAGCTCACGGGATTAAAAATCATGACCCACCCTTGTGAGATTTCAACTTCACTACTGAGCAAACTTCATATTACAACCTATTGTAACATAGGAATTAATCTCTTAATCCTTCACTAACTTCTAACAACTCTATTACAAGCCTCTTTGTAATAACTCTATTACAAAGCTTACAACTCGACTTACTCTAGCCAATACACAAACACAAGGTTTATGATTTTACAAAGGTTTCTTACACAATGTTCCTAACTAAGCTAAGTAGAATTACAAGTAAAGTACTTCAATCAAAGGTGCAACACAACTAAGGACATGCAATGACTCAATACAGGGAACTGGTCCTTTATTATGTTATTTTTTGTTCTTGATGCCTTTGAGAATCACTTGCAAGATTGTCGCACACTTGAGATAATGCTTGATGGATTTTTGAATGTTCAAGTGATGTTTTGCCTTTGCTTCAATGTTAATATTACATAGGTGACATCACTTTAATGATGCAAGCATGTTTGGTACAAGGTCATTCCCAATAAAGGTGGATGTTTCACTGTTTGTATTATTGCGTGTACATGCAGCAACTTTACAGCTATTGGGGGGTTGACTGGTACAGTCACAAAGGGAACTAGTGTCCATCTTTTCCTTCTATTATTTCTTTGACTCGGAAGAGTTGATTCATGTCCCCATCTTGAGACTTGTTATTCTTAAGTACTTGAGGATGTGTGTCATGTTCCTTATCTGGTTCTTATCATTAAGTTTGTTAGATTATCAAAACATAACAAGAATGCATATAACACATCAAGTAGTATTGGGACGTAGTCTCGCTTTCTGTTGGTAGTAGTTTTTTTGACTAACTGTTGTTTCTTGCATTGTTGATCACCTTACTATCTGGTTGCTTTTATTCTGCTTTTGTATGGCTTCTTGGTATTGTCCCTTATTGTCTATATTTTTATTAATGTGGTGCTTATGATTTATTAAGCCGAGGGTCTATTGGAAACAACCTCTCTATCCTCGCAAGATAGGGTAACGTCTGTGTACACACTACCCTCTCCAGACCGCACAGTGTGGGGTATTACTGATATGTTGTTGTTATTTTTGTACTTTGGGGGAAAGTTTCCGGTCATACCAAACCCCCACGATGCATTAAACAAAATAATGTCGAAGGCAAGGCATGTCTGAACCTCCGAACATGACCTAACTATTTCATGCTAAAGCATTTCGATCTTTGCAAACATAAAGTAAAGCAAAAGAAAAAAAACTTAGAAATTGTCGAAGGGAAAAAGAAGCCTTGTATTATATACACATATAGTATTTACAAAAGCCAAACGGCCTTGACAAAAAGTGCAAAAATACAAGAACATAGAATTCAAAGGAAAATGTACAAGGCACTTAAACGGCCTGGTCTTCACCGGAGTCCGCCTCATCGCCAGGGTCTTCGGAGTCTCCTCCTCCCTAGAATACGCTCGAACCATAGGAGTCTTCTTCATCCTCGGGATAAGACAACTTCTTGGCCTCGTCTTAGAGCCCCTTAGCACTCTCAATTTTGGCCGACAAGTCGAAACCCTGAGCATGAATTTCCTCGAGGGCCTCCCTTCGAGATTGCCGCTTTGTGTGCTCGACAATATCCTTTACTCGATCCTGGGCCGCCTCGGCATCGGCCTTATATTGGGCCACCATCTCGTCGGCATCAGCTTTAACCACCAAAACCACCGACTTGGCGGCTTCAAGCTCCTTGGCAAGAGTTTCTCGATCAGAGACGGCCAAACTTAGCTGAGACAGGAGCTCCTCAACCTTTTTATCCTGCATCTCGGCCTTTTCCTTTGCTGCTTGAAGCTGGGCCTCAGCCGAAGTCAGCTGCGCCTGATCAATCTCATTTTATGAGTCCAGGCGGTCCATCTTGTCTCTCCATTCGTCGGTCTCGGCCATGACAGCATCCATCTCAGCTCGAAGTTGGTCGATCCGTTCGATTTTCTATTGAACTTGCGATTTCCGACCATTAGTCACTGAGTCTAGCTCGTCTTCACTAACCTAAAATATTTTTACCAGCTTGACCAGGTTGTCGTGCTCCTTCCGAGCCACCTTTAGCTCAACTGGGAGGCTCTTAGCCTCCCCTTCACGCTGCTTGCTGAGAAGATTGTAAGTATCTCTCTTCTCAGTGAGCCCTCGGACCTCGACTTCAAGATGGTTCAGCTCATCTCGATATCGAAGAAAAGTTTCATTATGAAGCACCGAGGCCTACAGACTCAAGGAAAAATGTCAAGATTATCTATAAATTAGTATAATTACAAATTAAAGTAATCAAGAGATATCTGAAGTTACTCGGTTTAGCGCCTATTGTGCTTCGTTGAACAGGCAGAGCGCGTCTACCTCTTTCATCTTGGCTTTATCTTCCTCGGTCACCAGACACCGAAGGTAACTGGACACCCCTACGGGGGCAGAGAGGACTTGGGCATCCTCCGGAACAGAGATGACGATCGATCACTTCCAATCAGGATCCACACTCGGAGCTGGGAACTGGTTACTCAGTTTTGGGATTGAGGAAGGCCCATTTGTTCTTGAAGATGACTCTTCTTCGGCACCTCTAAGTCACCCAATCCGGTGACGTCTTTCGTGGTGGTAGAATCACATCATCAAAAAAGTCGCGGAAGGGGTCATTCGCTCAGTGGGCCCCCTCGTTGGGACGTTCTTTCACAATGTGAGCCTCGTTATACATGGACTCAGTGAACGATGGCGACTCAGTGATATCTATCACGCCAAGTACTTCCTCAGGGGCGTTGCCTGCATCTCGGGAAGCCTTGGCCTCCCTAACTTGAGGCGGATCGGCCTCGCCTCTCTCCGGTTCGGAGGTCCCTTGCCCTTCGAGTTGCGATGACACGCGGGCCATCTGATCGAAGGTTTCACCTTCTTCTTTGGATTCGTCCCTCAACCGATAAAGTGAATCTGGAGATGGTGCTCAAGCGTTGGTGCTTTCTTTGGATTTGCGCACCAACCTTCTCCTTGGATTCTTTTTCTCCGAGCTCGGAGAACTCGGAGCCCTCTTCCATTTCTTGTCTTCACCATGTCTCGGAGCAGAGGACCCAGCGGGGAAGTTCTCGCCACCATATGGAGGACTCAGTTTGACATCCTTGCGTAAACCTGCAAAAAGAAATAAAATAGGTGAGAACTTAATGACACGAGAGGAACCCAAATATTACTTACTCAAGAAAGGGATCTCACCATGAGAACGAGCCTCGCAGTGGAGCTTCAAAATCTCGCGCCATGAGCGCTCGGAATAGGGAATTTGTGATACGATTCCCTCAACCCACCCCTTGAATCGAGGGACTGCATTCGGGACCCAAGCAACAACTGCACCACCACAAAGCACCGATAAGAAGGAAGGAAAAAAACGTGAAATCAAATTTTGAAAGCAAAATTATTCTTACGTGATGTATTCCACTTCTTGAGGAACGGCACACGCTTAGCTGGGATCAAGTTCGAAGTCCTCACTCGGGCAAAACTGCCTTGCCAGCCTCGATCCCGATCTTCATCAATACTCGAGAACAGGGCTTTACCAGCCTGACGTGCGAGCTTGATTAGTCCTCCCCGAAAGATTCGGGGAATGTATAAGCGCATAAGGTGGTCGATGGTGAACGAGCATCCATCATTCTTGCTCACGAAGAACCGGAGAAGGATCACGATCCTCTAGAGTGAACGGTGAATTTGACCGAGGCATACCTCGTGTCTTTTGCAGAAGTCGATGATGACCGGGTCCATCGGGCACAGCGTAAATGTATAAATGTAAAAACTTAAGCATCCCTCGACATGGGTGGTTATGGCTATATCGGGGTCAAGAACCACTACGTGTTTGTCAACCCAATTTCAATCATTTTTTACCTTGGAGAGAACCTCTTCGGTGATCGAGCATATGTATCTCTATACCTCCTCACACCGGCCTTGTATGGAGGAAGGTTTTTCAACCTTGAAATCGGCGGTGATCAAGCATCCTCCGGGGAAGAACATTTTCAAAGGGGGTTCCGGTATTGGTTCATTGACAACAGTACGCGGAATAGTTTCTTCGGCTTCAGTAGCAGGCCGCGAAGTAGAAGGGTTTTTTCTTGGGGAATGATTTTTGAAGTCATTGACATTTCTTTAAAAATAGAGGAAGAGAGGAAGATGAAGAAGTGCATTTGTTGGCTTGAGGTGAAAATGAACAAGAGTTCTTGCAAAGGATCTCAAATAACCGAAGTAAAACTGCTAGAAGGTTATGAAATTACGAAGGTACAAGGGTAGAAGGTTTGGATGTAAAGTTGGAATGAACAAAGAAAGAGGTAATTATAGTATTTCAGCGGCGGTTCACATCCAGGAATGGTCGACTGGCGGATGACATGCATTTAATGCCATTAAGACTCGACTAACGAGACGTTTCATTTGTTTTGTTGTTTCTATCGCGAGGTATCGAAGTAAGAATCGGAAGCTCATGTCATTTCTCGTCGTCTACTCTCCGAAAAATGAGGGGACTATCTGTATACGGTCAAAATCGAGCTCGCCTATGACATGGCAAGTCAGGCTCGGAACATGGAAATAAAGGACTGAAGATCGACCTCAAGTCCCACCGCGCTAGAACCCGGGGTCAGAACGCATGCCTTTGAGAATATCAAGGTCGTGATCCCGGAATCGATCCTAGCCCCGAACGAGCTCGAAGAAACATTGTTAGAATAGCCAATAGAAGACTGAAATATCTACGACCGGTCGAATATTACGGTGGGAATCTCGGCACGTATCAATAAGGAACTGGCAATCAGGAGATCAAGAGATTCTTTACCTTTTATAGAATTGTACTAAAGTAGGACTCCTCCACTATATAAGGAGGGTCTGATAATTCATTAAGTACGCAATGTAACACGCATTCCAAAGCAATACATTATTATTTTTCTCTTTAAGCTCTTATTCTTTTGTATCTTGATACCGATCGAAGTGCATCCTGTTCGAGGGTGGCTAACCTTCCAAGATTGAAATTGTCCAATTTGTGTGATTTGAATTTACTTTATCATTGTTTATTTCAATTGCAACTTAATTTATCACTTTGTGTCAAGTTAATCTACATATCCTAAAACCACCTACAAATTCAATTGTTATCCGATTTTTAAGGTAAACATATATTTTATACTATTTTTTGCTAGCGAATGAAATTAATTTTAACCGACCGATCAATTTTATATTTTGCCCCCGGAAAACCTGAACGAGGCGGCCACACCTGTATACTCTTTTGTAAGTTGGACACACGATCAAATTAGTCAACTTTATGGCATTACATTAATCTATTGTTTGAATTAACACTTCCCTAGTTTTTTGTTTACAACTTCAATTAAATAGAAAAGAATCTCAATCCGATCATACTGTTCCTCTTTAAGGCAATGGAGTCGTCTCGAGACAATACCGATCACTAGCTAGCTTGAAACACAATCTTCACCTAATTCGAGCTACCGAAGATGTACCCTGTTGCACCACTTATTCAACAATAAACATGTACTAAATATTTATTCCGGTATTTACATTAAACCGTATCAACTTATTATAATTAAGTTAATTTATTAGGTGAGAAAATATAATATTACTGTTATAAATAGAATTCTATTTAGAATGAATGTCTATCTTTTAAAGAGTTCTACTTTGTGGCTAAGTCATTTTTCCCTTATAAATAAAGGGGTCTTACCCCATTGTAAATCATCCCAAAATTCAATAAGAATTCTCTCTCTCTTTTTCTACAATATTATTTTTCTTCTTTTATTGTTTCATAACAATTACCATGATTTAACTTATCGATAGTGTACACACATGTCATACATGTACTAATTTAGTATAAATATTTAATATTTATCTTGCGGATAGAGGGAAATTGCATGTGAGTTTGCTTATTTCTCTCGACACTCTATTCTCCATAGTTGACCAAATTAACATGTGCTTTGTTTCATTCTCTAACCCCCCTGCCCTCCCCCAATATTTTCCTCTTTTAAGTTAATTAATAAACAGATTTTAAACGCTATTTATTTTCATCGGGCCGAGTCTATTTATTGGTTAGCGCTTTTGTTTCACACCTATTTTCTGGTTTTCATGATGTTTTTATTTTTCTTATGATATCTGTTGGTGATACTGATATTGTCTCTTTTCGTCTTCTTGAGCCGAGGGTCTTTCGGAAACGGTCTCTCTACTCCCCGGGGTAGAGGTGAGGTATGCATGCACACTATCCTTCCCAAACCCCACTTGTGAAATTTTACTTGATCGATTGTTAACTACTATTTAAAGTTAACAAAATTGACTTTTGCAGGTTCTATGTTTGATCGCAAGAAAAAGGAGGAAACAGAAACTCATAATAGTAGTAACATAATAGCGTATAAAATGATCTAAAGAAGCGAATTTCTTAAGAATAAAGGGGGAAAATTAAGTTATATACACCAATAGCATAAGGATATTTTTTACTAATTTAACATATTATAGTAAGTAATTTATCATTTTTATTAGATTGTTAATTAACGTTTATATTAGAACTACATATTAAAATTATCTATCTATACTAGTTTAAAAGCATAACGAAATGTATCTAGAACGAAATGTTGTTCCCCATTTTACCCTTTTAAAGTGAATTATATATTGGATAAAATTATTTTTTAAATTATTTTTTAATATTTAGAACTTTAAAAGTAACTAAAATGTAGTCATTAAATTTTTTCCTTGTTTGAAATATATTTATAGATTCTTAATATTTATGACTTTGAAATCACTTAAGATTTACCTTACATTCTTTCTAAATGAAGTAGGTAATATAGGTATAATTGGTAGTACTAAAAATTAGAATTGTTTTATGCATAATTTCAGCTTACTTGTCATTTGTCAAGAAGACATGTAAAAAAAGGATCCTTTGAGCATTAAATTTTCATCGCAAAATAACTATAATTTTTTAATGTTGTTTTTCTTAATAATTACTCCGTAATATATTGAGAATAATTGAAATTTTATTTATTTAATTCTTCATATTTGAAGTAAGTCCTTATATTTAGAATTTTAAAATTTAACCATATGTAAATTATGTTTTTATTTGAATAAAATGTATAATAATCATATAAATTTCTTCCATACTAACTTTGAACTTTATATATGCACTATAAATATATTTATATTATATTTGAACTCCTTTCTTTTGCTAGCTTGCTTTAGTATCCTTTTTGAGTATTTTTCTTTTTTTATTTAACAAACTCAGTTTGATCCCAACATGTGGGGTTTGGGGAGGGTAGGTAGAGAAGCTGTTTCCAAGAGACCCTCGGCTCAGGAAGGGCAAGAAGGAGAAAAGGGAAGCAAAGAAGGAAGAGAGATGGGGAAAAAGGTAGATAAAGGATAAGTAGTATCAAATAATAGCAACAGGGAATACAATACCTGAGGCGAACAAAACCACATAACGTAATAAAAATCTAAGAATATGAAGGGAAATGCATGCTGCTAAGCCTATCGGTGAACACTATAAACTACCTACTAACCTTCTACCTTAATCCTCGACCTCTACACTAGGGGTGGGCATCGGTCCCTTTGGGCCGTGACTGCGCCTAACGTTGAACCCACTAGGCCAGCCAACGTATAACTTGCAATAGCAATTTTTAAAACATTTAAAACTGAGCGAAACGGTAGTTCGTCACTTTCAACAAATTCCCGACAAAATCCTGTAAGCATTTCTTAATAAAGATAGCGAAAACTTTAAGAATGCGAAAAATAAAGACATGATAAACATAAATAACATAAAACTTCCCACACTAGTAACTCTCAAAACTTTA
>ML257053.1:4637-29684 GCA_005239495.1 Nicotiana undulata | reverse complement strand
ATGACTGTGATAAGGGTGGACAGGAGAAATAAATATATATGACTGCTATAAGGGTGGACAGGAAAAATATAAGTATATGATAGTGATAAGGGAGGATATTTACATTTATATTTACTGATTTTTCAAGAAAAAGAGAATCAAAGTTTTGAAAAGCCAAAATGTTTATTTTACCACTCTTTAAATATTTTAGTACTATTTTTATTTAAAGTTAAAGTTTGAAACTCTAAAGAGATAATTGAGAATTGATTATAGCTGAGTTATTTTATTTTATTTGGTTGCAACACTTAATTTAGATTTCTTTCTTGCTCATTATTGTCATTGTTAAGGATTATATTGTTGAAGCCCGACTTAGCCTCGTCACTACTTCGCCGAAGTTAGGCTCGGCACTTACTCAGTACATGGGGTCGGTTGTACTGATACTACACTCTACACTCTTTTGTGCAGATCCAGGTATTGACCAGCAATAGAGATATTTAGAGTGACTATTCATTTATTCAGAGACACGAGGTATATCTGCCGGCGTTCGCAAATCCCGAGAGTCTTCTCCTATTTTTATAAAATTATTTTATTATATTCAGAACAATTACACTATTTCTTTCAGTCCATTATTTGTAGTATTCTTTAGTAGTTCGTGAATTATGACACCAGACCCTGGGGTAGTTCTAGACTTACTTATACAATTAGTTCGTGGCTCGGTTTATTTAAGTGTTTCTTATTTTATGTTTGGAATTATTCATTGAAAGTCAGTAGCTTAAGTTTATTTTATAATTGTTTATTATGTTTAAATGGATAATCAAAGGTAAATAGCTAATCGAACTCTAACATTGGCTTGCCTAGCAAGTGTGGTGTTAGGCGCCATCACGATCCCTACGGTTGGGAATTTGGGTCGTGACAAGTTGGTATCAGAGCACTAGGTTGCTTAGGTCTCACAATTCACGAACAAGCTTAGTAGAGTCTGAAGGATCGGTACGGAGACGCCTGTACTTATCTCTCGGAGGCTATTGAGTTAGGAAATAACTTCATTTTTATTTCTACTCTATCCTGCAAATTTATTTTATCACGAATGATTGAACTTGTTTATTCTTGTCCTCTCACAAATCTCGACAACACGCAAAGCGTCTACAACCAGACAAGAGATGAAGCCCCAATGACAGCTACGATTAGGGGAAAGACAGAAGCAGAGCTCAGTCTAAATCTCGAACATCAGCACCTATTATACAGTCTCAAATGGATCTAGACGCGGAGGTTCTAGCTCAGTCGGTACATGTTGGACTAGTCCATATCCCAGAAGGATTTAAGCTACTCCTGTATTGCATAACAAGGGAATAGTTGAAAGCAACACTTAATTATCTATTTGTTTAGATTTATTTCTTGTTCATTATTGTCGTTGTTAAGGATTATATTGTTGAAGCCCGACTTAGCCTCGTCACTACTTCGCCGAGGTTAGGCTCGGCACTTACTCAGTACATGGGGTCGGTTGTACTGATACTACTCTCTGCACTCTTTTGTGCAGATCCAGGTATCGACCAGCAATAAAGATATTTAGAGTGGCTATTCATTTATTCGGAGACACGAGGTATATCTGCCGGCGTTCGCAGATCCCGAGAGTCTTCTCCTATTTTTATAAAACTGTTTTATTATATTCAGAACAGTTACACTATTTCTTTCAGCCCATTATTTGTAGTATTCTTTAGTAGTTCGTGAATTGTGACACCAGACCCTGGGTAGTTCTAGAGTTACTTATATAATTAGTTCGTGACTCGGTTTATTTAAGTGTTTATTATTTTATGTTTGGAATTATTAATTGAAGGTCAGTAGCTTAAGTTTATTTTATAATTGTTTATTATGTTTAAATGGATAATCAAAGGTAAATAGCTAATCGAACTCTAACATTGACTTGCCTAGCAAATGTGGTGTTAGGCGTCATCACGATCCCTAAGGTTGGAAATTTGGATCGTGACAACTTCATCACTTTTTGTATAAAAATGGATTGGATTTTTCTCAGTGCAGAAACCCAGTTGAAATGTTGGTTGCTTAGCTATAACATATTTTATCTATTTTTCTTTTTCTTTATTAAGTTACGAACTTTTAGTCTTTACATAACTTTTCAGATTTGAATTCTAGAAAAAAGTTAGGATAGACACCTTCAGGCAGTCTGTAAATGTATTGACATCGTTTCCTTTTTATCAAGTATTTAGAACTGTATAATTAGTAACTCTTAATTGCATTCACTCTTAATTTTTTATTTTGTGGCATGACCAGTAATTCTTTAGCAGACCAGCACACTTCCTAGAATAGAAAAGAATCTAAGTACTAAGAAAGATTTGCCTTTTCTAGATTTTAAACTAATGTGCAATGATTCTCCCTTTTGGGCTGAATCGTTGAATAGCTGGGGTTTAATGTGAAGGACAATATAGTTCAAAGGGATTTTGAGGTCACTGAATAGTTTAAGTAGGAAACTGACAAAAATGTGATAGGTTAAGAGAGTTTTAGGGTATTAAATCTCTTTTAAATGATTAAAAGTTGAATAGCTGGAATGGAATTCCTTGCTCATATGTTAATGTTGTGTTAGGAAATTAATGGATATATGTTATGGGGCGAAATTATATATGTCATTATACTTATATATCCGTTTCTTCCTTTGTTCTTGATAAATGCATGGCACTTTATAAGTGATTTTGCATCTTTGTGTTTGATTATGTGTTTACTTGGACAGTGATTGCAAAGCAATTGCAAGCACAAGTTGCAAAGTAGGAGTTGTAGGGAAATAACATTGGAAAATTACAACTATACTGCAATATTATTATTTGTGAGCAGAAATATACGAATTGGCTTGAATCGTGTTGGACACTTCCTAAAAAATTATTTCGGCAGTGTGAAATATTTCCGATGATAAAACAAGATTGCCTATACTTAAGAGGATATAGGAATCAGTAAAATGTTAAACTACCCTAACTATTTATAAGAGGGGAACAAAAGGAAATAAACTACTAAATATTGAGAAAGAAAAACAACAAAGGGAAGCTGGTGAAGTATGAAAAAGCAAAGCAAAGTTGCTGATGATTGATGCCTCATTTGAATGCCTATTTATAGGCTTTAAGAGAGGTTCGAAGCATGACAATCGTATAACCTTTGCTTTGAATTTTCCATGCAAGATTGTCACACTCATTTCTCTGTTGCCAGTTGGAAGGACATTTGTCAAATATTGAAAATATCACAACAGGAGCAACTAATTGGGCCACTGGAGAATCAAATTATCATGTACTTATAGTCGTACGATGCACATCATAGATGGATGTGTTTATCATATATAGTTGTTTGTAGACATTCTTCTATTAGAGTTTCATTGGAACACTTACGTGTAGCTTGTGATGTTATACATATTTTAGTTTAAATGTCTTGAGAGAGTACACAAACTACAATTTATTTAATTTGAAGATTCAATCACTATATACTCAGGTATGGTGTTGCTTCCCATCTTGTTTCCTTTTATGGTTAGTTTTGATTGGGATTGTAAATATTAGTAATAAAGACCACATTGACCATCATATCTCACATGCTCAAACAATTCTCACTTATGTGATTAAATTCCTTATGTTATTCTACTTCATTATAATTTTCATCTTTACTTGAGAGAGAAAGAGAGTTGTTCATAGGCTTGAAGTGTGGTAATAAGTGTAATCGTCTAGCATATACACTAGATCACTATAACTTAAGTTATTCTTTTGATTCTATCTTTATCTTTTAGATCAACAACTTCAATCATATTTTCATATGAGTTTTTCTTTAAGAAAAATTTCACATACTATTGGTAGTGTGTGCATATATATTGGTATTGTTGTCTCTATTTTTTCCTGTGCGTATTAGTGACACTGGTAATATTGATTTTACCTGTCCTTTTGACAGATTTTACTTCATCATTTTTTGTACAAAAATGGATTGGATTTTTCTCAGGGTAGAAAACAGATGTGATGATCGATAGGTCATCTCGTATTTTAAAACCTAATTCTATGACCCGAAACCTTAAAAATCATGTTTGACCCTTCCTCGATTTGCGTGCACAGTCCGGACGTCTTTCTGAAAAGCTTTTATGTTAAAAACTGATAATAAAAAAATTTACCTAAAAACTTCATTTGAGTTGGCTTCGATCAATATTTTTGGTAAACAGACCCGATTTGTGTTTTGACGATCCCGCTGGGTCTGTATTATGATTTGGGACTTGGGCGTATGTCCGAAATCAAAATCGAAAGTCCCTAACCAGAGATATCGGACTTTGTCAAAATTTGATAATTAAAGGCTTATTGAATTTGAAATGTTTGACAAAAGTTGACTTTTGGATAACGGGTCCGTATTTTGGTTACGGAACCCGGTATAGGTCAAATACCATATTTATGACTTGTCTGTGAAATTTGACGAAAAATAGAGTTGGTTTGATGTGATTCGGACGCCCGATTGTGAAAATAGAAATTTCAAAGTTTTCTTGAAAATCTCAATGGATTTGGTGTTCAATTACTAGTTTTAGGTGTTATTTTGGTGTACTGATCGCGCGATCAAGTTCGTATGATATTTTTAGACTAGTGTGCACTTTTAGTTTAGAGCTCTAAGAGCTCGGGTGAGTTTTAGATAGGCTACGAAGTGAATTGAACTTAGAAATCATAGTTGGTGCGCATCAGACCTGCAGATCTCGCATTTGCGAGATCAAGCTCGCAAATATGAGCCTTGCATTTGCAAAGAAACTATCGCATTTTCGAGTAGTGGGCTGGAAGAGGGTGGGACCTTCGCATTTGCGAAGTAGTGGTCACATTTGCGAAGTATTGGCCGCATTTGTGACTCTCTTCTGTTTGTATTTGTGAACACTTGTTCGCATTTGAGATGACTGCAAGCCTAGGACCCTTTTCACATTTGCAAAGAAAATGTCGCATTTGAATGCGACATCTGCATATGAAGAAAGAAGACTAAGACAGGATTTTTGATTCATTCTTCAAATTTTCAAACCTAGAAACACAATAGGCGATTTTCAAAGAACTTTTCTTCCCCAAATCATTGGTAAGTGATCTTAAACTAATTTTTCCTAAGATACAACCTAAAATCTAAGGTTTTCATGGAGAAATTGGGGGGTTTTGGGTAAAAACTGGGTTCGGGATGAATGGGTAATCGGGTTTTGGTTCGAATTTTGGATTTGGACCAAGCGGGCCCAGGTGTTGACTTTTGTTGACTTTCAAAAATGGCCTAAATTTGATTTTTTTACAATTGTGGGTATTTCCTAAAGCTTAAATTGAATTGTATGGTTGGTAATTTGCTAGATTCTATCGGTCTGAAGGCTTGCGTGAAAGGAAATGCCGTGATTGAGCTTTGGATTTGGTCGTTGTAGCGAGGTAAGTGTCGTGGTTAACCTTGATCGAGGGAATATGGATTTTTTTGCCTATTTTCTACTTGTTTAATTGTTGGAAATAACATATATATAAGGTGACGAGTACTTATGTGTTGTAGTTGGGTTAAAGCATGCGGGCGGGGTGTGGTTTATTGCAACTATAGCTTCCTTTGCTCACGTTATCCATGTTCTAGACTAGTATTGTTAAATTGATTGCTTTATCATGTTTACAAACTTTTTGGTGATAATTGAGTATTGATTTCGAAGTTGAGGTTGCCATTGTGGAACCAATGTGTAAGTAAGACTTGCACTTGTCATTTTATCTCCATGTTGTTATTGTTCATTGCCTTAAGGTGAGGAAGAGTGTTAATGCACGAAGGGTGATGTCGTGTCGATTTTATTGACTTTATGTGAGGTTGAGAGTGTTAATGCACGAATGGTAATGTCGTGCCATATTGTGAGTGTAATGCACGAAGGGTGATGCCGTGCTATGTTATGAGAGTCAACGCACGAAAGTTGATGCCATGTCGTTTATGTTAATTTCATGGTGAGGATGAGAGTAAAAAGACAAAGGGTGATGCCGTGCACTTTTCTTTTACTGTGTTCATTGGTTCTTATTGGTTCATGGTATATTTATTGTTCAAGTCATCTTTCTGTTGTAGTTCTTTATCTCGTATTTCCCCTCAACCACTATTATATGTGTATACACTGTTAGCTTGTACATGCTTGATTGTGTGTGTCTTGTCTTAGCCTCGTCACTACTTCGTCGAGGTTAGGCTCGGCACTTACCAGTACATGAGATCGGTTGTACTGATACTACACTCTACACTTTTTGTGTATATCTTGGTATTGGCGCCAGTTGATCGAGAGGCATAGTAGCTTGGATTGGACCATCGCAGACTCAAGGTAGATCTGTCGGCGTTCATGGACCTTGAAGTCGCCGTCTGCCTTTAATGTTTTACTGTTTCTTTCATTCAAACAGTTGTACTTCTTTCAAACTTTTACTTGTGGTAAATTCTAGAATGTTCGTGAATTGTGACACCAGATCCGAGTAGTGATAAATGATGAAGTTGTTATAATATTCCGCACTCGTTATAGCTTATTTGTTGTTAATTACTGAAATCTATAAGAATTGACTTAATGATACTCTAACGCTGGCTTGCCTAGAAGTGGAATGTTAGGCATCATCACGGTCCCGACGGTGGACATTCCGGGTCGTGACACCAGATGAAGTGTTGGTTGCTTATAGATTGAAGTGAGTGTTATAACTATAACAGATTTTATCTATTTTACTCTTCCTTGTTAAATTATGAACTTATTAGTCTTTACATAATTTTTCAGATTTACATTCAGTAAAAGTTAAGATAGCCACCTTCAGGCAGTCTATAAATGTGTTGACATCGTTTTCTTTATCAAGTATTTAGAACTATATAAATAATAACTCTTAATTACATTCACTCTTAATTTCTTTATTTTGTGGTATGATCATCTTTAGTAGACCAACACACTTCCTGGAAAAGGAACTAAGTACTAAGAAAGTTTTGCCTTTTTAAGATTTTCAAGTAATGTGCAACAATTTTTTTTTGTATTAGGATTTTAGTGTCGATTGTCTTCTTTGAACTCTGCTCAAGATATGTCTAATCTTGTCACGATTCTATAAAGTACATGCTCTCCATGGAAATACTATACTCTATATGACGACGGACAACATTTACCCAAACGAAATGCAAAGTATTGGGCCCGTGGTTGCAACCTCTGCATGTTAGGATTGTAAATGCATGTCAATAGAGGTTTACGTTTGTTGTCTGAGTATTTACTGATTTATTTACTATGACTTGTTTCAAGTTGGAAATTATGGATTGCTGCATTTATGAACATCATAATTTGTTTGTCTGGAGAAATATAATGATGCTGAAGAAATGAAGGGTATACATTACTACCTTAAAAAAGATATATTTTGCTCCTAGGAAAGTTGCGATATGAGATACCCATATTTTATTTCTTCTCTTTACATGTCAAAATGAAATAATTAGTTTTTGTTCCACATTAAAACTAATGCTACCAAACTTGAAGTTTAGATTGTTAAAAAAAAAGTACCTCGCAGCAAAATTAGCCTTGTGATAATTTCTCTCTCTATCTCCAAGATCTAATTCTTCATTGTTTGGATTTTTTGAGGCCTTCGCTTATCTCTATGAATCAAGCTGCCTTTGTCGGAAAGACAAATTGTAGGAAATGTAGTGTTAGCACATGAAATTATGAGGTTGTTGAAAAATAGAAGGAAATGAAAAGATAAGTTAATGGCTATAAAGTTAAATATGTCTAAAGTATGTGATCGCATGTAAAGGCTTTACATCCAACAAATGATGTTAAAAAAGGGCTTTTACCATTTCTTTGTAAATTGGGTTATGACTTGTGTTGCGACTGCTTCTTCCCGTTTAACTTCAATGAAGAGTAGAGGTGGCTAACGGGTGGGCCGGGCCGGGCCGAGTTACTATTTTTTTGAACCGTATGGGTTGGGTAGCGGGCCGGTTACGGTTAATTGTTAACGGGTTTAACGGGTTCGGGTTTATCCGGGTAAAAAGTAAACCGTATGGGTAGGGTTTTAAGGGGCCGGGCCGGGCCGGGTTACAAGATTTTAAAAATTTTAAAAAAAAAACAAAAAAAATAATTTTTGACCGTTGAACCGGTCCGGGCCGGGCCGGTTTAACCGGTTCAGGCACTGTTCATTTGAACCGGGTTGGTCCGGTCCGATTACCCGTTTTAAAATTTTAATCCGTTTCAACCCCCCTAACCCCTTAACCCAGCCCCACCCGGCCCCCTATGAACCGGGCCGGTCCGGTCCCGGTTTGAACCGGTCTGGGCCGGTCCGGTTCCAGTTTGAACCGGCCCGTTAGCCACCTCTAATGAAGAGGTTAAGAGATGTGTAGAGCCATATAGAGGATTAAGGCATAGTGATCCTCTATCACCTTGCTTATTTTTAATGTGTGTTAGAAGGATTATATGCTCTTTGACACTCAGTTGGACAACAAGGAAAGTTAAAAGAGCTCACATTAGGGAGGAGTTGTCTTTCCATTTCTCATTTATTTTTGCAGATGATTCGTTTATTTTGGCGGAATACATTTCGAGACTCTTAAAGTTGTCACCTTTTTTATTTAGACACCTAAATTGAAGCTTGTTTCTTTTGAGCACCTATACTACACTATACTTGTTCCAATTATAGGTGTTAATTGGGCCGGGCTGACCCGTTAACAACCCAATTCAACCCAGTACTGTAGCAAAATTGGCGGGCTGGGATGGGTTGGACGGATCACGGGTTTTAAACGTACATATTTTGAAAAACGGTGCACCGAACCCGCTACAACCCGTTAAGCCCTTAACGGGTTGCAACCCGGTTCAGCCCGCTAACGTGCTAAATTTTTTTTTTAAATTTCTGACCGTTGCCAACAGTCAAATTCAAAAATATAATTTTTTTTTAAAAAAGCGACCCGTCCGAGCCCGTTAAGCCCGAACTCGTACGGGCCCTATAGGACCCGAAAATTCCCAGCCCGTTAACAGCCCGTCCCGTTACCGAACGGGCTGATATTTTTTGTGTCCAGCCTGTCCCAGCCCGCCCGTTAAATACCTTTAGTTCCAATTAGGCACTATTGTGACAATTAGCCAATCTTACAAAGTGTGTGCAATGCACTCGCGGCTGAAGTGGCGAATGACAAATAAAAAGATGACATATATCATTTTGAGTTAAAAAAAAACTATTTTAAAATCTATTTAGTTAACAAAATAAAATAACATTCTCTAAAAGAAAAGAATTTTTTTTACACCAAATCAGAAAATGACACATTATTAACAAAAGAAAAGACCAAAAAAAGGATACATTGGTGTTCTTGAAATCATTGTTCTTAGTGTTCTTCACTATCTTCATGTCTATTCTTATTCCAACCACGATTTTAATCCAAAATTTCAAAAAGAAACTTCTTCAAATTTGTTATAACTTTTAATTCCCTACCAAGACTCGAAGACAACCCTAATATTAATTTCTCAAATTTTCATCAAATCAAGTAACCCATTTTAAACCTTCAAACTTTCTTAAGAACTCCATTAATGGTATTTTGACTTCTTGAAGAATACGGTCCTATTTCTGTTTCAATCAACTGATACGGTCCTCCACCATTGTTAGCTAAGGAAATGAGATGCATTTCTTTTGTTTAATTTCATAAGAATAGAAAACAAGAATGTAAAGGAGCATAAGTCCATATCTATGGGATGTCTAGCTGTTAAGTAGGGCAATATTGATTTTGATTACTTTTAAGCAAATTAAATTAATGGTGGAGGTACAATACTGGGAAAGTGGGGAAGATAATGGTGAAAGTGATGGTGGAGAGAAAAGAAGAAGAAGAAGAAAAAAGAAATATAAAAAAAAAAATGAAGAAAAAATATGTTTTTTGGGCTCTTCACGCGCCTATTTTGGGTGAAGATCACTCTATGTGTCAGCTCAGCAAGAAGTGTCTAATTGGAACAAGTTTAGTGTAGTATAAGTGCTCAATAGGAACAACCTTCAGTTTAGGTGTCTAAATAAAAAATGGTGCAAACTTTAAGTGTCTCCATATGTATTTCGCCTTTATTTTTTGTGGAGCTGATAAGGATAGTGTTGCTACGATTAATAAAACTTTGGACATATATGCAAGGTGCTCAGGAGAGATAATTAATTTTGATAAATCTACAGCCTCTTTTAGTAAGAATATTATGGAGGATGAAAAATTTACAATATGTTCTTTGTTGAGTAATATCTGAAAGGTGATATATTTAGGATTGACTGGTTATGGGAAGATTTAGAAAAGAAATATTGGCATTTATAAAGGAAAGAATTTTATCAAAACTAATGGGTTAGAAAGGAAAGTTTTCAAGTCAAGCAAGGAAGGAGGTTTTATTGTCTGTTTTAGTTGTTATTTCCTCATATGCTATCTCTTGTTTTCAGATACCTGATGGGCTATGTAAGGAAATCAATAGTTAAATTTAAATTTTTGGTGGTGTACGAATCTATCTATATAGAATAGGAAAGACAAAACGATATTAGAACGCCAAGTGGAACAACCAAAATTCAATAAGTGTCAAATTTTAGGACAAACCTCCAAATAATTTAGAGATTAAATATAAATTAAAAACATAAAACAACTTAAATTTTTTAAACCTTCCAATTTAATTAACTACAATATAGACTCCCACGTTTTTAGACATTTTTAAAAATTATGTATTAAACCCAGAGATCCAAAATAATAATTGCTCCAAGTCTAAATTATTAAATATATTTTCTCAGACGTTTGAATGTAGTGAAATAGTTTTAAAATTTTTATACATATTTGATAATATTTTTTTAAAAATTATTTATAAAGCCTGAAAATTCTAAAAATAATTACTTCAAGTCTAAAATTATTAAATATTCTTTTTCAGACACTGCGAGAATATAATGAAATAGTTTTAAAATTATAATACATATTTGATATATATTATATTTTGTCCGATTCCTTAACAATGATTCAAATGCTTAATGGAAGCATAGGTCCTTCATGGGAGGTTAATACTGTTTGCGAGCATATTTGGGCTCCTAAGGATTATTTGATTAATGTATTTTTATTTAAGTATCTAAGTAGATGTTTTAATACTTATAGTTATAAGTTAGCTACATTTTCTTTCTCACTACTTGGCAAAGTCTCTTAGCTTGACAACTTTCTTGTTTGGATTGTCAAGGAGGCTTCTTCTTATTTTGTACCATTTACTATTGGGTTTGATTAATGCATACACTAAGTATGATCAAGTGCGTAATTGTCAGACAGTAAATAACAATAATACATGAATTATTATGCGTAAATTATCTACTTTAAGAAAAAAATTGTACTTAAAACTCTATCACACGTTAATAAAAATATTCCTATTATTCATTATGTATAAGATAATAAATAAACTACATTTTAAATTACACTAATATTAATTATTTGATTTTCAACATTAAGCTATGCATCAATTGTACATAATTTAATGGAAAGTTAAGCGATACTATAATTTTACTATATAAATAACAACAATACAAAATTTTACACCAGATAAAAAAGATTAACATTTTTAATCCCTCAAAAGTTCAATCCAACACCCTTCAAGATATTGTGTGTTCGCTTCTCCTGATATTATAAAAAAATAATTAAAAACAATTTTGACTTTAAAAATTAATATTTTAAAAAATGAAATTTCATATTCAAACCAAAGACTGTCAATACTCATTTTATAATTTTGTAATCGGATGAATTTTAATTTTTTGCTTGGGAAGTATCGTGTCATTTTTTTGGGTAACGTAAATAACATTATTAGATAAATAAAAATGCATACTAGATGGGTTATAAGTTGCCAGGTCACCAACGATTTGTTTGGATGTCGGTACAAATATTCCATTTTCCCAATCGGCGCGAAAACTCAAAAGTCCCCGCAAATTTTTCCCACCAATAGGCGGGAAATAAAATACATCTCAATATTTCAGAAAATTTTAAATTCTACAAAAACATAAAACACAACACGCGGCACTCTTCTCTACCCCCCAACACAAAGCGCACTCTCTTCTCCACTATTCATTGTCTCTTCATTTCTCATTCTTAGGGTTTCGACTGAATCTTCTTCTAGAATCTTCGCTTTTTTCAGTTGAATCGGAGCAATGTCGGAGCCAATGGTAATTGACTGTGTGGATGAAGTAAAAATGAACGGTGCAGATCAAAGCAATGGACTCGTGAAGAAGAATCTGAAGAGAAAGAGGTCTAGTTTGGTAATGTACAGTCCTGACGAGAAAGGCGCTAAAATCGAGGCGTTGAAAGAGGAAATGAACGGATTGTTGAAGTATTATAATGAAGTGATGGAGAGGAAAGTAGTGGAAGTTGAAAATGCTATGAAAGGATTAGCGTTGAACTCTATGATTGCTTGCATGTTAGAGGAAAGTAAACTATCGCTATCGAAATTAGTGGATTTGATTTTTGAGAAAACTAGGGATATTGAGGGCAATGGTGGTAGTAAGGTTACTGTGAAAAGTGCTGTGATTTTGATTGGGCAGAGGATGTTTTATGGAATGCCGAATGCGGATGCTGATGTTTTGGAGGATGAATCTGAGTCTGCACTTTGGTGTTGGGAGGTAAAAATTTTCAAAATTATTGTTTTAATGTTATCTACAATTGATTTTAGGTCTTTATAATTATCTTTTTTTGGAGTTTAAGTTTTGTGCACTTACCCTGTAAAATGTATTTACACAATCAAGTCACTTATTGTAAATAATTTTGATCGCTAATTTTTAATAAATGGTAAGTAACTTGTTATAACTTGTTAAATTAGGTTGATTGTGCAAAACAATCATTAGACTGACAGTGTGTATAAATTAAAAAAATCCATATTGAAATTGGCAATAGATTCTTCTACCAATATTACTACTTGACCTAGATTATGTCTTTACTAGTGAAGCTTTTTTTCCCTTAGTTTATAGCTTTTCAAAATGTTTACTTGTATAATATTTTTTGGCATGTGAGCGTTTCATTGCTGTAATTATAGTATTATTAAAGAAATGGTGCAAATGATTGATTTGTGTTATCAATTCACAGATTATTAATGTTGATTGGTGTATCTAATGTTTAAATTGCATCCGAGTTGTGTTTGATGTGTTAAATTGAGTGTCTTGTTCCAATAGTATATCTACTCTGCTTTAATGAGCTAATCATAGATTAGATTTAATGTTGATATGGAAATTTCTAGTAATCTTGCATAGTTATGCTAGTTACTCAATATTTTACATGCTTCAACTTTTGAATTGAGTGATTGACTTTTGCATGCCACTTCAGTGAATGCATTTGATTCCAGAAAGTGGAAACCCATATACAACAACTCTGTCCATAATTTGTTCCTTTATACATGTTCATGGTACAATTTATTTTCTTTTGTCCATTTCAATCTACAAGGTAGTCTAAATATCATGCTAATGCTTATGCAATTCTTCCTTTATTATATAGACAAGAGATCTTAAATTGTTGCCTAAATCAGTCCGGGCTACTTTGAAGATTCGCCGGACTTGTCGGAAAAAAATCCATGAGAGGATTACTGCTGTCTCAGGTGAGTTAAATACTAATTACTGTACATGTCAATTTGTCTATGGTGAAGAAGGCATTCTATTGAGCTTGATGTATTTTTACAAGGCATTCTGGTTTAAAGAACTTTGGTATCTCAAAATATCTAAAAAGATGGTACTCCTCAGTGATGGAAGTTGAGCACTCTGAAAAACTTGCAATTTTCTTGGTGAGTTCAAGAGTTTCGTGTTAGAGTTTTCTTGTTACAAGAGAACATTATGAGCCCGTTTGGATTGGCTTATTTTAAGTGCTTTTAAGCTAAAATAGCTTTTAAGTCATTTTGTAATGTTTGGATAGAGTAAAAAAGTGCTTTTAAGCACTTGTTTTAAGTTAAAATGACAAAAATAAGTCAAAAGCCAAAAGCTAGAATTCCTAACTTATGGCTTTTGGCTTAAAAGCCAAATACAACAAGCCCATCCAAACGGGCTATATCTAAAAATGACTGCTTTTACCCACACTATCCTCATAATTCTATCAGCCCCTAAAGCTGAGAGAAGGAGGGAGTTTCACTTTTAATTTGCTGCTTCTCTTTGGGTTAAGTCTGCTACCTGCAGTCTCAAAATATTCATTTATGTGGTAATTTGTGGTACTGCTTTGATTTGCTTGTATTCTGGATATACTCTGCCAGGTTTTCACTGAGGCTGACTATTTCTATTCATGTAGCCACAAAATACATATACTGATAGGGATGATTTAGAAATCTGATCAGATATTTGGTTTTCTATTGGGAGATCCATGATTCTTATCCATTGATATCATGTGAATCTGAACACATATCATTAATCTTTTAATTCATTCAAGGCATTCCTTTAAGATCTTTTTGTCTAATGATTTCTGTTCATTTTGCTTCCTCTATGGAAACATTTGCTGGTTGGTCTGCTTTGTAATTCTTGAAAAAGCATGAACAAGTGGATGAGCTGTTCGGTCATCTCTTAATGAGCTGAGAATCTTGATAGGCTGAAGTATCTGTGTTTGTCATTTTTGACAGCTTTGTTGACTGCACTAGAAAAGTTGGAAGCTGATCAAAACTGCACCCAAGAACAGATGAAGGCTTCTGAGAAACTCGGCAAAGTATTAAATGAGGCAGATATCCGCTTGTTAGTTGCAAGCATGGAACAGAAAAATGGCGCTGAAACGTATGTGATGTCTATTTCTTCTCTAGTATGATTTGTCTATATCTCTCCTCTTTCCAATTGTTTACATAGTTATCATGATTGATAAAGGGCTGAGAAGTCGGTGAAACGCGAGGAGAAGCTTTTGATCAAGCAGTTAGAGAGAAACAAACGAGAAGCTGAAAAAGAGAAGAAAAGGATGGAGCGCGAAGCTCAGAAGGAAAAGTTGAAGAGTGTGAGTCATTCTCTTCAACCTGCTGATTATACTCATTGCTGCAGGCAATTTTTTAGAAGTGTGCTGTTAGTGGTTTGATACACTGCACAAAATTATTAGGGCTGTTGAATAAAACCAGCATATCAAGCCTTGCGAGCTATGTTTGCAATATTGTGTATGCCTTTAGAATAACTTCCGATCCTTTTTATGACTCTGCAGGAAAAAGAGCTAAAACGACTACAAAATGAAGCAGAGAAAGAGGAAAAGAAGTTTGAGAAAGAAGAATCTAAACTGAAAAAGCAGATGATGAAAGAACAAGAAGAAACTGAGAAAGATCGACGTCGCAAGGAAAAGGAAGAAGCTGAAGTTAAAAAGCAACTTACTTTACAAAAGCAAGCTTCAATGATGGATCGCTTTCTTAAAAGAAGCAAAACTAATTCTTCTTCCCAGAATGGCCGGCCCTTAGATGAGCCAGCTTCAGATGTTGCCCCTAGCAAGTGTGAAAAGATGCCAGAATCTGTTACCCTGTCCATGGACTCCGTCATTTCACAAATTAAAGACTTTAATGCTGATGATTTGTGGAAGTTAGTTCTTTTACCTTTTTGTCCTTTCATTTTAATGCGGCGCTGTCTTGTTTTTTGGTATATATAAATTTTTGCTTGGATTTACTTTACAGGTCACACTTAACTGCATGGAATTGCTTAGGTCGCTTGATTCATTCAAAAAGAAGAGTTCATTGGGGAATCCGTCGAAAGCCCAAGAGTGATGTAGTCAAGGAACTTAAGCTAACAGCCAGTAGAGAACTGACTTGTGATGATGAAGATAATACAGAGAAGCTAGCTGAGGGATGGGTTGACTCTACCAGTAATAACACATCATATAGTGCTGGTGAGATCAATACCCTTCCTTGTCGCGAGACGGGCTTATCAAGGAAACAATTATTCCAGTTTGATAAGTGTCATAGGCCTGCATTTTATGGTGTTTGGCCAAAGAAAAGGTGAGCTATGTTGTGATTCATGTGCTATATGCTCTAAATTGTATTATAGACCACGAGATAACCTCATTATCAGTCTTGTTAATGGAGGTTAAGTACCTTTTTTACTTCAGAAACAAATTTCTGCTTAAAACTCAAATATTTGTCTTGTTTATAATGTGTTGTGGCATTTTCTGAACCATTATCATTTACAGTACCTTGGACCACGACTTAGTTGATTGTTTTGACTTTAAAAACACAAAGGTTTTGGTGCAAGACAAGTTAACCTGCAGCCATTGCCTGTTTGTATTTCCGGCAGAAATTAGAGTGTTATAGGGTCTTCTATTGAATGTTGATTGTAGTATTATAAGTTTGTCTTTTTGATCTTGCTCTCATTGCTAATTATTTTCTGGCAATTGTAATGGAACATTTCTGGATGAACTTTCTAGTTCTGATTTAGTGATACACAATAGCGGTATCACAATTTAGTATTAAAATGAGTATTTTCTTTTGGGATATGACACCAGCTTCAGCTATTTTGATGCAATCTAAATAAATTAAGCCACCATAGTAACTTGTGATGTGTGTACTGTTCTTTCATCTATAGTCTGAGAGTTACTATGATTGTATGGGTGGCAGCGGGTGTGTTGGCTTTTCCTTTTTCTCCTTTCCTCTTTAGTGATATTATGACTTTCCTCATCAGCCAAGTTGTTGGAGCACGTCATCCCTTTGCAATGGATCCAGACTTAGATTATGAGGTTGATAGTGATGAGGAATGGGAAGAGGTATTTCTCTGATTATTTATGCTAGGTTTAATGTCTGTAAAATATGGTGTGATGACTGACAATTGATTAAATAGGAGGAACCTGGTGAAAGTCTGTCAGATTGTGATAAAGATGATAATGAATGTTTGGAGGAAGAATGTTCAAAAGGTGAAGAGGAAGATGAAAGTGAAGATGGTTTTTTCGTGCCAGATGGTTATCTCTCAGATGAAGAGGTATGTCAGTCTTCAATACCCACTTTTTTCGTATGGAAAATACTGCATACGAAGTGCCCAAACATTATGTTAATACATTGTGCAACACATACTGTTTTATTTCCTTGCTTAACGAGTTTGTGCTTTACATGACTTGTGGAGATTGTTGTAGAGCATGCAATAGCTGAGATTTAAAAATCTTATCCCTGGTGATGATGTGATGAATCTCAGGAAACCCTAATATTTATTTTATGAGAGTCCCTCAGAACTTGTTCACCTTTTGTTATGCAGGGTGTACAAGTTGACAAAGTCGAATCTCATGATGAAGAAGGGCCTAAAATTCTGTCTAGTTCTGCACAGGAAGTGCAAGGTGAAGAGTTTGTTATGCTGCTTCGGCAGCAGAAATATCTTCACAATTTGACTGAACAGGCTCTAAGGAAAAACAAGCCATTGATTATATTGAATCTTATGCATGAGAAAGTTCCATTGTTATTGGCTGAAGAACTGACTGGTAATGAGAAAGTTGAACAAATGTGTCTGGGGGCATTGGCCATCTGTTCCTTTCCTGGTCATTCATCTATACCAATATCCACTTGTAATGATGTTGTTGAGGCGGGTCTTGAGGCTTCACCGTCAGGTAACAAGGCAAGTACCTCACAAATGGCATCTTCAGCTGTTCTAGCAGACTCAGATTTACATCAAGTAGTAAGTTTGAACTTGCTTTTATCAATATTCTCCTTTCTTTATGGGAATTGATTTCTGTCGCCAATCTAAAGCAGATTTCTTGCTTACAGAGGTTTTTAACTTTTCTTTTCCAGGTTTCTGTTATTCAATCATGCTCACATGGTATAAACAAGGTGGCGGAGTCTCTACAACTTAAGTTCCCAAGTATTGGGAAGTCCCAACTGAAAAACAAGGTGCGGGAGATATCAGAGTTCATTGATGGTAGATGGCAGGTGATTTCCGTTATATAGAATCTCTTTTCTCTGTCAATAAGTATGGAGAATAAAGTTGGGTTACTGTCAATAAGTTTTGAGAACAAAGTTTCTTTTACATAAAAAAGACCTCTGCAATCTGAAGGTGGTAAGATTTGCAAAAGATGTCCAATTTGTAGGATAATTCATAAAGAATCAAATCCAATATCTATTTTTCTTGTTGGTTGTGGGTTATTGCCCAATCCACTAAGATTTTGATCCTTGCAATATGAAATCTGGTTTGCTCTTTGTCAATTTTCTTCCTAGTTTGCTGAAGAATAATGCGGTTGACTAATGCTGCATTCCTCCTCGTTTGCAGGTTAAGAAGGATGTTCTTGTGAAGCTTGGGCTATCAATATCACCAGGTATGAGCCTTTCATGTGCTATTGCTCTAATCCTTTCCTCTTTTTTGTTTGGACTTCACGTTTAATGTTTTAGGCCTAAAATTGAAAACATAAAAACTCTGCTTCTACTTTCTACATCCACTGGTAAAAGAGTGTAAGGTGGCATCTCTGTTTAGCTTTTTCTTTGTTATTGTAAAGTTAGTTTTAATGATTGACAGAAAAGAGCAGCAGGACAAAGAGCATTGCTACATTCTTTTCCAAGAGATGTTTGCCACCTTCTGGAAAGGCCATCAATCTGCACGAGACATCCCCGCAAGCATGCCAGAAAACTCCAGTTTCTATCCAGCCACAGCAAGACTGCACATACAAACATGAATGAAAATATACTCTGTTAAATCCTTTTGGGCGCTTCGGGTCCTTATTTTTTTGTACCCTCTTCCAATATAATAGATGCCAGCTTAGAGGTTTTCTTACTTTTAGAATCTGATCTTATAAGAGCTGTGCATGAATTAGTTGTCAGTATTCCCCCCAATAACTTAAGGTCTCTTGTGCTTCTCACTTGGGGATAGTGCAAAATTTTCAAACTTCAAGCCCAAATCGAAAAACACAAATGTTCTTTATGTGTTCTTGAATTTATGGTATGTATATAACAGCGAGCATTCCTATGTTACATTTTCCTTTCTTATGTATCCTGTTTTGATTGTGTTTTCTGTTTATCAATTGAAGTTTATTGCTTTTAAGAATCCGAATTAATATATACAGGTCATTGTCTTCAAGTTTTGATGCGTTATTTTAGCAAATTTCATACTTTCTGCACGTACTAATTTAGTATTTGGGTTAAGAAATGATATTCTCTTACGTGCTTAAGTCGGGTTAACAGTTTTGAGTATCATAAATAAAGTCTCCTGTGTTACTTTAACCCTAGTATATCAATTTGTCATTTTTCATGTCAAGGGTCAATTCAATTGGCTTTTGAAACTAAATTATAGAACAATAACAATTTTAGTTCCGGTTCCAGGGAAAATTAGGTATTAAGGTTAATTATTAATACAAAATTGTTGGACAGTCTAAAATTTTGCTAATTCAGATACTTTCCTATGTTGTTCGGACTCTTCGAAATTGTGATCAGATACGTATCGGATCTTTAAAAAATATACTACTTTTGGAGGATCCGACACGGGTGTGGTTACATTTTGGAGAGTTCGCGCAACATAAAGTGGCTGAGGAAAAAGCGGTATAGCCTTCGTTATTTCTTCTTTGTTTGAGATTAAGGCGTAACAGTTGTTATACTGATTTGTGAACGGATATATTTTAGTTACTAAAAAGAACATAATAATCGTTTTCCAACTTAGTTTGAGATTGAAGCGTAACATTTATAGCACAAACTTATAACGACAAATGAAAGTAGTTAAAACTCTCTACCAATACCACCTAAAATCTGTTGTAATATAGAATCTAATACGCCCATGGTTATTAGTTAAAACTCCCAGTTTGTAAAAAGGGAAAACACATACGCCCATAGTTATTAAACACTCCCAGTTTGTAAAAAGAAAAAAAAAATTAAATTAAAATTTCATCATTTCCACTTGGCATTTTGTCAACTTACATAGCCTTACATATACACTACTATATATATGATATATCTCTGTATAGAACCGATCACAGACGTAAAAGAAGAAGCGAAATAAACGAGGTGAATTTTGTTGAAATGGCACTGAATCTCAATCCCACAGCTTTTCAATCCCACAAAATGCAACTTTTCTTTAGTACTTCTTCACTCAGATCTCATCATAGAGTTTTTATGGCTTCAACACTTCATCATCATCAACCTTCTGTGTGAGTTTTTTTTGTTTTTTTATTTTTAAGCAAAAGGGTGTCTATTAATATGGTTTTTGGGAAGTGGGGTCAGTTTTTTTTTAAATTTATTTATTTATCAAGAATTAGTGTTTATGACTTGATTTTTGGCTGCATTGGGTGTAATTTTTCATATGAAGGAAATTAAAATGTTCTTTATCATGGAAATATAAATGATATTTTTATAGTGAAAGTCAGACTGCATAATTTTGGTGTGATTTTATGATTATAATTTTTGTTTTCTAATGACGGTGGTGTCCGGACTAGCTTGCATGCACCTCGTTAATTCATAGGGTATGGTGGTTGATGTTAAGGAAGCTATTTTTAAGAAAAAGTTTAATTAAAAATTCACATATTTAGCATTGGGAAATCGTGTCCTCTTTTTCAATATTTATTTTAAGCTTAGTCATGCTTTAGATTTTGTTGATTTTGACTGAGTTAATACATGCAGATATATATTCAGAAGGTCCTAAGGAAAATCATTTTTGGTACTTTTTTTATCTTTTGTTGGGGCTGCTTATTTTCATGCCGGTTTAATTAGTATTAGTCTCGTATTTTCGTTTCTTCGTATCCACAGATTTCTTTTACTATACAGAGGCGGACCCAGGAAGAATTTAATGCAATGCGGGCACAATATTCTGTTCAAATAGCTTCCCCTAAAGGTTTTAATTAATCATTTTTAAGGTATACAAATATACATTTATAAGATTTATGCTAAAGTTTATGGGGTCCGGTGACCCCTCAACCTAAGTCATAGGTCCGCCTCTGTTATTATATGTCGTTTTTTTCTCTTCGTTTATATATCACCTTTGCTTGCTATGGTTACTACTTGTTGTTTCTGCTCCTTTTTTTGCTTGTTTTCTTGAGCCGGGAGTCTATTGGAAATAACCTCTCTACCTTCCTAAGGTAAGGGTAAGGTCTGCGTACATTCCATCCTCTCTCCTAATGTGTATGCAAACCTTACCCCTACCTGTGAGCACTGTTTTCAATACCTGTACTTATATCCCATGTATTATTTTAGTTTTTAAAAGCTAACTTGAATATTACTTTAGTAGTATGACACTATCTCTGTGAGTCCTTTTAGTTATAGCTTATGAGGTCTTCAAGTTGATTTATTTTAAATCCCGAGTCTGCTTCTATTAATTGTAGGGAAATTCGAAATGTGAAGAAGCCGTTTACTCCTCCAAGAGAGGTGCATGTTCAAGTAACTCATTCCATGCCACCAGAAAAGCGCGAAATCTTTGACGCTCTGGGCGATTGGGCTGAACAGAATATCTTGGTGCACCTAAAGCCAGTAGAGAAATGTTGGCAGCCTAGTGATTTTCTTCCTGATCCTGCCTCTGAGGGATTCGACGAGCAGGTCAAGGAGTTAAGGGAAAGGTGCAAGGAAATTCCCGATGACTATTTTGTTGTATTAGTCGGGGATATGATCACAGAGGAAGCCCTTCCGACTTATCAGACCATGATAAACACATTGGATGGCGTTCGTGATGAAACTGGCGCGAGCCTAACTTCGTGGGCTATTTGGACTCGGGCGTGGACAGCCGAGGAAAATAGACACGGTGATCTTCTCAACAAATATCTTTATCTTTCTGGAAGAGTTGATATGAAGCAAATTGAAAGGACAGTTCAGTACCTGATTGGTTCAGGAATGGTAAGATTGTTACCTGATCTTATGCTATCATATAAACAACAATTTAAGTTTCAAAATGAGGATGAAAATATGTTAAAATAAAATTGTTGAGGTCAGAGGCTTATGAATTCAATCAAAATCTGCTTTATATATAGGGTGTCATTCCTAATATGTCACGATTTTCTAACGACATAAACATGTACGAATTTTTGTGGAACTTTACAAGTGCTAGTGATCCTCTCTCTATATATAGTATAAGTCCGCTTCAAGTTGAGATTGAACTTGATATAATCATTTTTGTGCTTTGCATGAGCCGGGTTTCTATGAGCCGGGTTTCTATAAGAAACAGCCTCCCTACCTTCGGAGGTAGGGTTAAGGTAGGGGTAAGGCTGCTATCACACTAACCTCCCTAGACACTTGTTGTTCAATTTGGTTTGTACTTCATGCACTTTACCACACTTTTATATTTCCAGGATCCTCGCACGGAAAACAACCCCTATCTAGGTTTTATCTACACTTCTTTTCAAGAAAGGGCTACCTTTGTTTCACATGGAAACACAGCTCGGCTCGCCAAGGAGCACGGGGATATGAAACTAGCACAAATATGTGGTACAATTGCTGCAGACGAGAAGCGCCATGAAACTGCATACACCAAAATCGTCGAGAAGCTACTTGAGGTTGATCCAGATGGAGCCATATTGGCTATTGGCGACATGATGAAGAAGAAAATCTCAATGCCAGCTCATCTGATGTATGATGGAAAGGACGACAACCTCTTCGAACACTTCTCTGCTGTAGCTCAACGGATTGGCGTATATACAGCCAAGGACTATGCTGATATTCTCGAATTTCTGGTGGCGAGATGGGAAGTGGAGAAGCTGACCGGTCTTTCTAGCGAAGGATGCAAAGCACAAGATTATGTATGTGGATTGGCTCCGCGAATTAGAAAGTTGGAGGAGAGAGCACAAGCAAGGGCGAAGCAGCGGAGCGCTGTTCCTTTTAGCTGGATTTTTGACAAAGAGATTAAGATATGAATGCATTGTGTTGGAAGGTAACATAGAAATGTTAAGTAATTTGAGGATATGTTATGAAGTCTATAATCTGTCATCCCTTTGGTTAGAAGATGCAATGGAGTTAAAGCTACCTTATCATTTTGTATTTTAGGCCATAGGGGAATAACATAGTTATCACCAATAAAGACAAGCCCCTTTTGTAGTACTCCTTTTACTTCTCTTTTCACTTTTCAGCACAAGATAACCCCTTATGTATTGGTTTAGACTTGCTTGATTGGTGGATCAAATAATGGGTGGGCATATATAAGAATATTTGATGATAGATTTTGCTCGTAGCACGAAACTCGGTGGATAATGTGTTGCCTTTCTATCCGAGTCTGCGGCAACGCCTAATTCACATATCATGTTCTAGTATTGTGAGCCTAACTCACACATCCGCTAGATCTCTCGTTCTCTAATTGAATATCAAGCGGGCAATTGAGTTCTGACGTGTGCCTAACTCACACATCCGCTAGATCTCTCCTTCTCTACTTGAATATCAAGCTTGCAATAGAGTTCTGACGTGTGCCTAACTCACACATCATGTACTCGTGTCTGCGGCTGCGGCAGATTTCATATACGTGACGCGCCTAACTCACATATCGTGCTCTAGTGATGTGAGCCTAACTCACACATCCGCCAAGATCTCTCGTTCTCTACTTGAATATTAAGCTTGCGATGAGTTCTCTCGTTCTCTACTTGAATATTAAGCTTGCGATAGAGTTCTAACGTGTGCCTAACTCACACATTAGAACTCACCTAAGATGAGTCCTTTTCCTGCTATATATGTACTAGGCAGTGGCTAATTTTGAAGTATATTTATTGGCACAAGAGTCCAACTTCAGCTAAAAGCTCACGTGAGTAAAAATTAGCCACTGCCTAGTACATATATAGCAGGAAAAGGACTCATCTTAGGTGAGTTACTGTGAACCGCCCATGGATCTAGCTAAGAGTCCAACTTCAGCTAAAAGCAATTCACGTGAGTATGGAGTTTGCTAGGAAAACCCTACTTGCCGTCCTAGTAGCCTAAGTCTGATTATAGGAAGTCCAAACTAATTTGACAAAATTTTTAGAAAATTAGATAAATGTCTGGAAATTTTATTCCGCTTGTTACTGTCTTGTTGTCTATATTTTTATTAATGTGGTGCTTATGTTTTTCTGAGCGGAGGTATATTGAAAACATCATCTCTATCCTCACAAAGTAGAGTAAGATCTGTGTACACACTTCCGTGGAGATTTTCTTTTTCAGACAAGCCAAAATTTTAAAGGGTTTTTCTTAATTTGAAAAAATAGACAGATTTCTGTGGAGATTTTCTTTTCACACAAACCAAAACTTTTGTTGCTGGTTGGAACTACTAAATGATAAATAAACAATTCAAGACTACTACAACATTTTTTTTTTTGGGTTGTGATTTTATCTTTTCACATGTGAAAATAAAATCAATCCATAAAGTAAAATAGCATAGAAGATAATAGCAAAAAAACATTGCATTTCCAATTTCCTCATTACAAAAGAACATATATATGTATTATAATGAATCACCAAAGAAGACAAACTCACACAAACAAAAGAAAATAAGAAAATAACAAATGAATGAACTGAACATCTTTCATTGAAGCTATGATATATATAGCTTTATCCCACACCCCCCAAAAACATATCCAATAAAAAGACCAATTTATATTACTATACTTAGACTTGAAAAGGCCATGGCCAATTCTTGATATCTTCTTCATCTTGAACTTTAGCACTTCTTTTCATAGAAATTGATCCACCAACAACATTACCATCACCTTCCACATAAGAATAATATTTCAAGAAAAATGCAAGCGTAAGCACAACCCACTCAAGGCAAAATATCAAAGCACACAATCCACCACCCAATCTCAAAATCATTTCACCATCTTCTTCCCTAACATAAGACTTCAATTTTCCAAGAAAATCACCCGTTCTTGTAAAAATCAGCACAAAAACAGAACCCTGTAAAATTGCAGTTAATACAGTTGAAACCATGTGGGGTCCATACCATTTTCCAGTTCCTGAGGAAGTGGAAACGGCGGCGCAGCCAAAGACTGCGCCCCCAATTGTGAAAATGTGGAGAAGAATGAGGAAAAATCCGCAGAGCGAAGGGATAAGACGAAGAGAAAGGGTCAAGAAAATGCAGCTGGAAGCAGCTCCAAGAAGAATGTAATTGCATATAAGGAAGAATTTGCGAGTACGGTAAAGTGATTCAGAAATTTCTGCATAACTAGTAAAGCCCATTTTCATTCAAGAGAGTTTTTTTTTTGGGTTTTTTGGGTAGAGGAAGATTTTGTAAGTGAACTGAGGACTGAGATTAAGCAAGTTTTGATATATAAGGTGTGAGAGTGGAGGGTTGTGGTGTGGGGAGGTGGGTGGGCGGG
>ML257052.1:46435-92644 GCA_005239495.1 Nicotiana undulata | reverse complement strand
CTAAGAGTAGAGTATCTTTGGAAGCTCGTTCATTGCGTTATGTACAATCAGAGTCGTGCAAAAGAAGGCAAGGAATAACCTCACATACCTTTTATATACTGCCCCAATCTCAAGCTATTCAATTGTCACGACTCCTTAGTCTACAATAAGAGAAACGACACTATCGTTATCATTTAAGCATCATAACTATTGTGTATCGACCACAACCTATTTTACGATGAACTGGACAGAACCTCCCCTATATATATGACTTCAAACAAGTCAAAACAATCATCAAACATCCCAAACAACATCAATAATAATCAAATTTAGTCTCCCAAAATAGTCCACACACAACCTAATAACTTCATACATAAGACGACCATCGTAGTCGTGTCAAACGACCCGAAAATATTACGACGAACGACCAGCCCACAACCCTACATCTATATGTTTTTTCTCCACACCCTTCCTCCTCCAAAACTCCACAATACATTAGTAAAACACCCAGCCCAACAGCAACACAAAACAGTCCGCAAAACAGTCTGCTACAAGTGAATAACTCGAACTCACGGCTTCCGATCACCGTCCCCTGAGTTCTTACAAGTATAAAACGAATTACCATGAATTTACAGAAAATAAAATGGATGAAATAGAGCAGTAAACTCACCTTACTTGTTGGATAACTCATCCCTTATCTTGGTTCTTCAAACTCAAGGGTTTACCCCCAAATTAAACTTGAAAGAGAGGGAAAATAAATTAAGGTTAGTGGATAATTTTTGGGAGGAAGTTTGCAGGGGTTTAGGTCTGGTTATTTGTGAAATATAATGAGGGATATATTTCAGGAGATAAGCCTTTTAATGGGATCTTTGGCTGACCCTAAATTTCCTCTTTTCGGGCTATCATTTAACCAAGTAGGTGACCCACCTACTTGTCACCTAACAACTTGTGCAGTCTCGTGAAAATGTCTATATCTATCTACTCCGATGTCGTATTGTTAAACGGTTTAATGAATTTTAAACTAGACTTGTAGATCTTCAGTTTTTTCTGTAGACCACCATGTAATTCCAAGTAGATTCGGAGAAAAGCTTAATAACATTTTACCTAAAGTTTAAGTAAAACTATGAACCTAAGTTACGACAACTCTTGTCGACTTTTTTTCCATAACTCATTTGAATTCAAGACTATAATACGGATATTATATGATTCAAATACCTTAAAACAAAACCTCTTTAGAATATCAAGCACCCCTAGGTTTACCCAAAAATACGAGTTACAACATCCTTGATTCGTTTAACTTCTAATATATGTCAATCACTCTTATACACTCTTGTATCATTTAAGATCATTAGGATTAACTTCTTATAATCTCAAAGATAATCTCTTCTCATGTTTATGTCGATTAACTTATGGCATGAGCCAACGTATGTGAATATGGGTTGTAACACGGGGGCTCCAAACTAAACGTGCACGCAAGTCTAAAAACATCATATGAGCTTGCTCGTGCAATCAAATCATTGAAATAACATGAAAATTTACAAATTCAACCCCAAAATCAAGATTTTTCCTTAAGAACACTCAAATTTCACTATTTCTCATATGGACGTCCAAATCACGTCAAATCAATTCCGATTACCATCGAATTTCACAAGTACGACTTTCACATTATAACAATATGTATCGGGCTGCGGAACCAAAATACATACCCGATACAAATGAGTTCAAACAATAATCATTTCTTTGTTTCCTTTAGAGTTTCAATATACCAATTATTTTAAAAAAATTATTTTCTAAGGCTAGGGACCTCAGAATTCAATTTCGGGCATACGCCCAAGTCCCATATATTATTGCGGACTTTCCGAGATTCGTCGGAACACAGATCCGGGTCCGTTCACTCAAGATGTTGACCAAAGTCAACTAAAACAAAATTTAACTCTAAACTCTTACTGTTTTCTCATATTTTCACTTAAAAGCTTTCCAGTTTCACGAGTATGCGGACCGCATAGTGGTCGCATACCTAGGCAGATTGTTTCCAAATTTTGGCCCACCTGAGGCCATTCTGCGGTCAGCTCTGCGGACCGCATGTCAGAAATGCGATCGCATTCCTGACCGCATATTTGACATGGGTTTTTAATATTCCAAACTTTTATACCCAACCCCAGCTTCATTTAACCCCTACCCCCTTTCATTTTAACTGGATTCTAAACAAGATAAAGAGAAGAAAAAGAGAGTTCTTGAGAGAGAAGGTTCCAACATCACTCAAATTGATTTTCAAAATCAGTCAAGCCCGGATATTATCGAGTAATCAGTCATCTTCTTCGCTAAAAGGTTAAGCCTTCACTCTAATTCTCCCAATTTCTTAGATTTTGGATGGGAATAAAGCACTCATGGGTTGGTTTTGAAAAAATGAAAGATGAAACCTTACATGCATGTGAATGTAACTCCGTAACCTAGTAATGGGGAAAACAAACTTAGGTAATTATGTACAAAAAAGGGGTTAGTAACCTAAGGGATCACATAGTGTTTGATGAAATGCTTAATTGAATTCGAGGTTCCTAATCCTAAGTGAAATAGGTCACATTGTGGAATTGATTGATGGTGCTCGACGATCCGGTGAATTGTGATAGACATTAAAAAGGGAAAACTCGACTCCAGGTATGTATGGCTAACTTTAATCTTTGAAAAATCGCTTGGTGGTGTCCGAGCATACGGTACGTGTATATGTATGAATATGCTATGTGAAATGATGCTAGTAGGTTAATGAATCCAAGAGTATGAATGTATATGCTAAAGACTGTGTAATAAGTAACGAAAAGGAGTTGTGGTGTGATGTAATTGAACTAAACGGTTGTGGCAATATCGTATATGATTCACTGTTTGGTAAGGTTTATTGTGGCACGATTTATTTTATATATATTGTGGGTTGTAAAGAAGCTATATTCCTATTGCCTAAAATTTCTGTGATTGAATTGTGAACTGTCATTGTTGATATGAGATATGATTGTCTGGTGGGATCGGGTTGCGCGCCGCAACAGGAGGGATAAGGGTGATATGTGAGAAGTGATAAGGGTGAGATGTGATTCTCCGGTGGGATCGGGTTGCACGCCTCAACAGAAACATAAGAAATGATTGTGATTGTCAGGTGGGCTCGGGTTGCGCGCCGCAACAGAAGAAATAAGGGTGGAATATTGAGAATGGATAAGGTTGGAGTTTTGATTGTGATTGTGATGAAGTGAGAATTGTGGAACTTCCATTGTGTTTCTTTCTATATCTTTGTGCAATGATTGTGTTACTCTATGTATGTCTCTTGCCTGTGCATTGTTGAGTTTACTTAGAGTAAAGTTTGTTCATACATACCAGTAAAATTTAAATGTACTGACGTCCCTTTTGCCGGGGCCGCTACATTCTTGTGATGATTGTAGGTGGTTCTATAGCAGGTACTCCAACCCACCAACAGTAGTGCCTCCTCTAAGTCCCATCAGCTATTTTGGTGAGCCCCTTTCCTCTCGGGGCCCTGTGTGGTTCACGCCACCTCTTCTTCCGGATTTGCATTTTTGTATTTGTGTAGGGTATAGCTGGAGCCTTGTTACCGGCAAGTATTATATAACCTCTTTGTACTCTTAGAGGCTCCGTAGACTGGAAATGTGGGTTATGTACATATGTATTATGGGCAGTAAAACTTGTAGACCACGTAAAGTAGACCTGTATATTATTTATATTTTGTAAGTATTGTACCACATGTGGCTAATGACAGAAATCTAGAATTTAATTCCAGGTTGCAAGAATGTGTTTAAATTATAATTGAATAATGTACATTGGAATCAGGGGGTAATATGTGGGATGGAAAAGGGAATCTAGGTCCGCTTGACTGGTCCTACCCGGTCGAGCGCCGGTCGTGTCCCTCGGTTTTGGGGCGTGACACTAATAACACGTTTGGTGTTTGAAGTTGTTGATTTTTGGAATATCTTTCCTAGTTGAGTTATTTTCAGATGTACATTTTTGTTGTTTAGATTCTTGTGCACGTTGTGGTTGAGCCGTGGACTATGTGTTATGATGATATTGGTATTATTACGTTTGAAAATGTTGTGGCATATGGGCACGTGTGGAGCAAGTTAATTATTGTTTTATGATATTGATGCACATCTGGTAGTATAAGGGTGGTGTATTGTTGCACACACATCTAGATAACGTGGGATTTATGCGGGTGCTGATAGTAAGGGAATTACTTGAAGCCACGCTGTGAGATAAGAAAGCTGAAGCGCATGAAGCTATTGCTGAAAAGATATTTTTAAAACTAAATGCAAGGATCACGTGGCGATATAAGGAAGATAGTGAGTGTGACTTGTTAAATGTGAAATGTGAATACTAGGCGTGGTACTTCAGTGTGATTCTTGTTGTATATTCTCAATCAGAAAGACTTGTTGATTTGAAAGGTTACTGTATTGCTTTCCTTAATTTTATATATCTTGTATTTTGAGTGTATTTTATCATTTGTTATTCCTATCATTTGTTCACTCTTTGTTGTCATTTATTGCATTTATTCTCGCTATCATCCTATTATTGATAAATTGCTTTATTGTCATTTATTTCCCTTTACTTCATCGTTGTTAGATTATATTAATATTAACCACAAGATTTCTATGTCTAGTAGGTGTCCTGACCTGATCTCATCACTACTCTACCGAGGTTAGGCTTGATACTTACTGGGTACTGTTGTGGTGTACTAACGCTACGCTTTGGCACACTTTTGTGTAGATGCATGTACATCTGCTTGTGCCGGACACCAGTGAGTTGATCACCCATTTATAAGGCTTAAGGTATATATGCTTGACGCTCGTACGCCTCGGAGTTACCTTCTGCTATTGTCTCCACTACGGGTTATCTTTATATCAATTAGTGTTGTATATAGAAATTCATAGTGTACTTCTTTAGAGCTTATGACTTTGTACCCAGTTTTGGGAATTATATTAATGTTGTCCCGTTTGGTTTTTATTTGAGATTTATTGATTAATTTAATGTCTTAGTTGTTATTTTAGCTTAATTCTCAATGTGTAATAGGCTTACCCAGTCTTAGCGACTAGGTGTCATCAAGATAACCTAAGGTGGGATTTTTGGATTGTAACGACGCGACCCATCGTTTTCAGCATTCACACTTTTCTCGGTAGTTTACGGGCATGAGTAGCTCTATATGATGTATTATGACTCGTATGAATCGTCGGTTTTGGTTTTCAAGTTATCAAGAATCTGTTTGGAAGAATGGATTTCATTATTGAAGTTTTACGATGGAAGAGCTGACTAAGTTTGACTTTTTGTGAATTTGACCCCGGAACGGAGTTTTGATGTTTTTGGTAAATCCGTATGGTGATTTTTGACTCGATCGTATACCCAGATTTGCATTTTGATGTTTCTAGAATGTTTCGGCACAAATTAGTGAAAAATGGAGATTTGAAGGTTTGGAAAGTTCATAAGTTTGACTGGAAGTTGACTTTAAGGATATTAGATTCGGATTGTGGTTCCGAGAATTGGAATATATTCGTTATGTATTTTGTGATTTGTGTGCTAAATTCGGGTTCATTCCAGGATGATTTAATATGTTTCAGCGCGAGTTTTTGAAATTGAGAGGTCAAAGTTCTTAGATTTTGGTTTGAGGTGTGAATCGTCATTTTGATGTTGTTATCTGTGATTTCAGGCCTCGAGTAGGTATGTGTTATGTTATTGAACTTGTTGGTCTATTCGGACAGTGTCACGGGTGGCTCGGATGAGTTTCGGACGAGGTTCACATTATTTCTTTACATAGTGCATTGCTGAAGGCTGCTAGTTCTGGTGTGATCGCACATGCGGCTGGTTTTGCATAGGTGCGATGGTCGCAGAAGAAACTGAGGAGTCGCAGAAGCAAGGTGTGAGCTGCTGAGAAAGGCCGCAGAAGCAGAAGTAAGGGCGCATATGCGCGTCCGCATAAGCTTAAGATTAGCTGCAGAAGTGCCTCCATTGACTTCGCAGAGGCGAGATTTTATCCGCATATCTTACATTCTAACTGCATATGCGGAAATGCTGTAAATCAAGGGTTTTGGTCTTTCTTTATATTTTGAGATGTGAGACTCGGATTGAGGCGATGTTTGGAGCAAATTCCATCGCAAAGATTGAGGTATGTATTCTACACTTGGTTTTTATCTTTTTTCACGAATCTATCTTCATTTTTGGCAATTGGTTGATGCATTTGAAAGAGAAATTGGGGGTTTTGTCTTAAAATTTTCTGATATCAATTTTTAACATCAAATTGGAGTCGGATTTGAGTGAAAGTAGTATGGTCGGACTTGTAATTAAACGTGTTGTCAGATTTTGTGAGTTTTTCTGGGTTCCGAGGCACGGGCACAAGTGTGATTTTTGGCCGGTTCTAGCTTTTGATTAAGGATTCGATGATTATCATTTAGAATTGTTTCTTGGGATTTATTTGATGTATTTGAGTTTCTTTTGGCTAGTTTGGCATCGTTCGAAGGTTGCTACGCGTGTGATGGCATCTTTGGAGCATCGCTTGGCTTGCTCGGCGTTGGTATTTGCTCATTCGAGGTAAGTATCTCTTCAAAACTTAGTGTTGAGGGTGTGAAACCCCAAATTATGTGTTATGTGGTTGGTATTGAGGTGAAGAACATGATAGGTGACGGGCGTGTGGGCATGCACCATGTGAAATGTGACTCCATTGTTTCCATGGCACTGTATATGGGCCCAATTTTGTTGATATCTGTGTTTTCACCAAGTAATAAAGTAATTGAGTTGTCAATCATGCTAAATATCATGTTTAGGATTTATGTTGATATTGTTAGAACCAATAGTGGTCGTTTCTTGTTGTCATCTTACTGATTTCATTGATATTTCGTACTAAGTCATATTCATGCATTCATATCATATCTCAGTCTTAATTTTTGTTTATTGATACATCATATCATTGTTGTCGGGCTACTTTCATGACATTGTGAGCCTGTGAGTGAGACTGGAGAGATTGATGGCTGAGTGAGGCATGGAGCCTGATTATGAGTGACAGTTGTAGGATCAGGCTGCACACCGCATCATGTTATATTGATTTATGCCAGGATCTGGCTTATGGTAGTGCTTCGGCTGTAGGAGCCCCTCCGGAGTCTGTACACACCCCTAGTGAGCGCGGTTGATAATATTGAGGGATGGATATTCCCTGGACATGGAACTTGTCCAAAGTATTTATATACCTGGAGATGGATCTTCTCCATGGGGCCGGATTGGCCTTCGTCGGTACTGAGTTATTGATGGTCAGTGATGTATGCATTTTCCTCACGTTGTACGGTATAACGTAATTCATGACTTTTTACACATTGATAGGTGAGCATAAAGAGGTATTTCACACTTGCTATCGTGAAAAAAAATGGAACATTGATATGTCATTCATGATGTTAGGTTTGTTACTTACCAAGTACATGGGGTCGGTTGTACTCATACTATACTTCTGCACCTTGCATGCATATGTTGGCTGCTAATGTTGTTGTATTCGATGGGAGCTATATAGAAGATGTACCTGCGTCCCGGTTGTAGCTGCCCCTTGTTCGTGGTAGCTTTAGATCTATATAACTTTATTTATGTACTTTTCAAAATGTGTTTATCTCATTTCAGCTTTGTAAATTCTATTCTTATAAGCTCATGATTTGTACTACCAGTCCTTGGAGTAATGTATAAGATTCAAATAATTTATTTGCTTAATTGTCTTGTTAAATATTATTGGAAGTGGTTAGTTTTTAGTTGGCTTACTTCGCGGGTTGGGTTAGATGTCATCACGACTAGTGAATTTTTGGATCGTGACAAGAGGGGCCTCTGAGGGCTTATTACACCACCACAATGCTCGATAAGTGTCATAGACTCTTTCTGACTTAAGTTCCTGAGATATGATTTTACCAAAAAAAAATACTATGCAACCAATTTTATGTATTAAATTAATAAATAGTTATATAAATCATGCTCTAGATCATTTTAAATGAAAAGACAAGTGAAATGCAAGTCGTGATATAAATATTTTAAACATTTATATCAATCAAAAATTTTAATAAAAATCATATAAATCCATTCAATTGCACTGAGTCATTGAAACCATTTTCTGCTCCTTAGATCTTAACATAAGAAAGTCCTCTTTTACCTTCACTAGGAGTCTTATACTGACATCGACATAATTAACAACTAATAGGTGATTAATCTAGCAACAAGGCGTCCAAGCGGCTTCCAGTAATGTCGTAAGAGTTGACTTAATATTATTGTTTTATTCAATGATCATCCATCCTCACAATGTGAAATTTTATCCCAACTACCTCAACTTATCCTTAGAATATATTCCTACACCAGAATGCGTAGTTCCATGGTCACAAGACTTAACATTCGAACCAATAAATTCCCTTTGCCTGGAACTAAAAAATTCTCTATGGCATGAACTCCCAAACCCATCAAACTACATTGTCGATTCCCCCCAAACCACCAGATATCAACGTAAATTCATCACAAATTCACCAACAACAAATACCAAAAACAACATTCAAGATATGCTAATATCCTCTGACCCTATGAGTTTTGCACCCACGCTGAATCAATCTAATGAATACCCCATAGAATACTCCTCATAGAGAGAACTTTGAAGAGATGCGGGATGCTCCCTCGCAGGGGATCAGTGGGATCACTCTCACGCATGATGACAAACGAAGAATCTATGAGCCTTGGAAGAATGCAGTCATTGTCAAATTATTTGGGAATAGGATATTACACCAATACCTAAGATAAAAAATCCAGGAACTTTGGAGACCAACGGAAGAAATAAAACTAATTGACATGGGTGAAAACTATTCATTATCAAGTTTGCAAAAAGAGAGAACATGGACACAACCCTACATCAAGGTCCATGGTTTGTGAATGGCCATTACCTATCAGTGGATTATTGGAAATAAAATTTCGTGGCAACGAAAGAAAAACTAACAACCTCAACTATATGGATTCGATTGCCACAATTATCAACAGAATTTTATGATACAAAAATCCTGGAAAGAATTGGCAACTCTATAGGTCGTTTGCTAAAAATTGATGTGTGCACATCAACAACTGTAAGGGGACGCTATGCACGATTATGTGTAGAAATTCTTTTGGAGCATCCAGTGCAACACTACATTTATATTGGTACTCATAAGAAATCAATACATTACTAAAGAGAGAAGCTGCTTTGCACAATATGTGGATGATTGGGCCACACTTCGACCCTATGATCCTCTGCCCAGAAACCCTCAAATTTGAAACACAACCCAGAAGCCTTAGTACATGACAGAAATTAAGATAGCAAAGCAGGAGAATGGAAGGTTGTAAACTTCAACAAGAACAAGAGGCGGCATGGGAAAATCACTTCATCCAACAAGGTTCTTCCTAAAGAACAACAAGAAGGCCCAGAGGTCTCTGTAAATCTATTCCATGCCAGCACAGGTAAGTTCCTTGACACTTAAGTTCTTAAATACAAACCTAAAGACCTCAAAAAACCACAATACTCCAAAAAGGAAATCATCTCTAATAGGTCATTGCCAAACGAAACCATGGTTCCTGTTCAAAACAACTTTACCACCCTCGAACATGAGCAAATGGTTTTGGTAAATGATAAACAAAAATGATAATAAAAAATTCACTAAAAACTCCCATGCAAAGCCACACATGGACATGACAATGACTCTCACTACCAACTTGGACACATGCGTGTCCGACCCAAATAACAACGGTAATTGTGACATAAAAATAGAGGGGGCTAACATCATTATTAACCCTACTATTAGCACTAATCTCACACGGAAAAACAAGGACCTAATATGTAAAGCTAACCCTTACAATCCTAAAGAAAAAACTAATACACAAAATCATCCTAAAAAATCTGAAAATACAAACACCTCTAAGCATGCAAGCCAAATGTCAACCATTGAATATACCACACGACAAATGGCCAACTCAACCAAACACGGAAAAGATACTACTCCATTTCACAACAAATCTATAAGTATCAAAACGGACCATTTAGATTTCATGCAAGAAGACCTCCCAATCATTACCTCTATCACAAATCAAATCCCCCCCCCCCCCCCCCCCCCCCCAGAAGTCCTTACCCATCCACACTCCTCTCCACCTTTAAATAGTAAACTGCATATCCAAAATGCCAAGAATTCCAAACTCCCTCAGGAGAAGACACATGTTAATTCAAATTCCCAGACAATACAGAATTCATTCGATGGAAAATCACCAAAATCAACCTCCCTAACCATTATCTCCACAAATAATCTTTGTCAAACCCCCCCCCCCTAACCACAAGACTACCAACCACTATCTTGGATAGAAATGGGACTAATGGGCCATGCAGTCTCCTTCAACATCCAAGTGAACGGTCAGGACACTATAGTGATACTCCAATACACACAATACCTAGCACAACTTGTGACAGGGGGCATGAGGATTGCCATGAGTAACTACTGGAATCAAGAATGGTTAAACAACATTCTTCAACAACTTGCCCCTTCTCTGAATCCAAACTTTGTCCACGCAATGAGGGATGAGTGGAACATGCCCCCTAACTTCAACCCAATCCCGCACAGAATCTCCTCCCAAATCTCCCATTCTTTCCACCGGACATTCTAACAGTCATGAACACAATCTTCCTACTCTGGACACCACCCAACATGCTCAGGAACAGGTAGTGAATCAGGAGGTTCCCCATGCACCACCATCTCCACCACAAGCCATGCAAGAACAAAACCCAGAGGAGGCAGAAATGGAGGATGAGGTCGAGGGACCCTTCAACTTAAGCTGAGAACGAGTCCTAGACTTCTCAAATCTAGACGGGGTAAAGGTATATCTCTTTACGGAGATGCAGGAGAAGAGGCACATGCTGAATTGTCCCCTAGCACTTTACAAGTGCTCGATGGACATCAGACCACCACAGGACCCGACGGTGGGCAACAAAGCAATAATCCTTGTGCCATCTATGAGGAGGAATCCTATCTTTCTGGGAGGAGTAAGGGAGAATGGGGATCCACATAACACAAACATAAATCAACCAATGAATCGACCAACTAATTTTATTGTGTGGAACATCCATGGGGGAAATAATGATAATTTCAGAAGGACTTTTAGGGAGATGATTGACAACCATAGACCATGTATGGTAAAACCTCTGGAAACTAGGATGGTTAACCATGCGCAATGGTTAGATGATTTTTGTTTCATTGAGTTGATAGAGGTGCCATCGGAGGGGCAGTCTGGTGGCATAGTCGTGATGTGGAAACATGAGGTAGTCACAGTGCACAACTTCATCCGTAGAAACTATGAAATTCATGCAACAATTGAGGAAAGGCCTATTCAAAAAAACTTGGTTATTTTCATCCATTTATGCTAGAACTAATTATCAATGTAGGAATATTATGTGGAGTAACTTAGAAAATATCTCGAAAACCTTTATCGGGCCTTGGTTGATAGGTGGAGATTTTAATGATATTCTAGGGTCGGATGAAAATTTTGGAGGGAGACCGATGAACAGTAATATGGCTTATTATATTTTATCAAAAATGGATAGTTGTAACCTCATTGATCTAGGCTATAAAGGTTGTAAATATACATGATAAAACCCTAGACACAAAGATAAGGGTTTAATTATGGAAAGATTGGATAAAGCACTAGGTAATGAGAAATGGTGCGACTTATTCCCTAACTACTCCGTTATCCACCTACCTAAGACACACTCGGGCCATAATCCTATTATGATTGAGTTAATCCCTAGTAATAGACACAAACATGTTTAACCTTTTCGGTTAGAAACTTTTTGGTGTAAACACCCAGATTTCCCTAATCTTGTTAATTCACACTGGATTGAAAATGACTATATTAAGTCCAGTAATTCTTTCATAGATGGTGTTAAAAGATGGAAAAATAGAACCTTCGGAGATATTATTGGTTAAAAAGGAAATTATTTCCTAGGTTCCAAGGCATCCAAAACTCTACAAAATACACTACAAGTATTTTTCTACAAAACCTGGAAAGTTCTCTTAAAAAAGAGCATAATGACATCCTTAGGAAAGAAGAGGACTATTGGAAATTAAGGTCAAGGGTCTTATGGCTAAATGATGGCGATGCCAATACAACATTCTTTCATATAATGACCTTTAACAGAAGAAGAAGAATAAGAAGAAGAAGAAGAAGAAGAAGAAGAAGAAGAAACAAAATTAACTACTTCAAGGATGAGGAAGGCAATTGGATAAATGACCATGAGTTAATCATGTCTCGTGTCTCCAATTACATCAAAGACATTTTCTCATCCTCTCATACTAGTACTAAACTGAAAGATTTAGGGCTGAACCCCTCAAACCTCAATAAAATTTACCTGAGTTCTCTTGATAGTCCTCTTTTAGATCTTGGAATCAAAAGGGCAATTTTTTCGTTCAAACCTTTTAAAGCACCCAACCCGAATTGCCTCCATCCTTTTTTTTATCAAAGATATTGGCACATCATTGGTCAATCGGTTACTAAGTATTGTCATGACATTCTTAGCAATCAAGAAATTCCTAAGGAAATCAATACAACCTACATGTGTTTGATTCCATAGGTGCCCAATGCACAGCATATTAAAAACTTTAGACCTATTGGCATGTGTAACACAATATACAAGTTTATTACCAAAATTCTAGCAAATCGCCTAAAATCGTTTTTGGAAAAAATAATCAGCCATTTTTAAGCTAGTTTTCTAAAAAATAGAAAAGCATCTGACAATGCTATTATTATTCAAGAATTATTTTGTAATCTTCGGAAAATTAGGGGTAAGCATGGTCACATGATGTAAACAGTCGACTTGGAAAAGTCATTTCACCGTATTGAATGGTCATTTGTCTACCACACCCTTAGATTTTTTCAGTTACCTCGTAAATTTTCAAAACTATTACTCAATTGTATCTCTTCTAGCTCAATCTCAATTCTGGTGAACGGCTCTACAACTACGTTTTTTGAACCTAGTAGAGGAATCAGGCAAGGAGATCCTTTATCTCCTTACATCTTTATTCTATGCCTCGAAATGTTTTCTAGGTATATTGCAAGTAAAGTAGATACCTTCCAATGGGATCCAATTACCATAGGGAGAAATAAAATTAGATTTTTACACCTATGTTTTGTAGATGACTTGACCCTAATGGCAAAAGCAAATGAGAAATCATGTCATGCCACAAAATTAGGATTATAGACCTTTTGTTCCCTCTCTGGACAAAGTATCAATCATGCAAAATCTAAAATTTTATTCTCCCAAAATTGCAACCCTACAACTATTAAATCAATAACAAACACCTTAGGGCTTAAAGAAAAGTGAGATGGAACTTACTTAGATTTTCCAATCCTAAATAGAAATTCAAGGCATGCGGACTAAAAGTTTTATTATTGATAAAGTGAGAACAAGATTGGATACTTGAAAGTTGAGATTCATTAATATTGCGGGTAGAACCACACTAACTCAATCATGTTTAAACTCTATCCCTAACTACTATATGCAATACATCCTTCTCCCTAAAAAGACCTGTAAGATAATCGACAAAATCCAGAGGGACTTTATTTGGTGTACGAGTGGGAATAAAAAGAAACTCCATTTAATCAGCTGGTCAAATGTTTGCCAACCAAAATCATCAGGGGGGTAGGTTTGCACCCAAGCCACTACTCCGTGGGTGAAAATGATCATTACTAAATATGGAGTAGGAAGCTCCAAAGCCAACCAAACATTCATTTGAATTGCAATTAGGAAAGGCTGGGAGGTATGCTCCAAGGGTATCGTTTGGTCCCCTCACCTTGGCTCAAACATTAATATATGGGATTCGAAATTTATCCCCAACACTCAAAACCTGAGAAGTTTAATTGAAGGCCCTCTATTACCAACCCACTACATCCTAAAAATTAAAGATATTTATATAGACTACAAATGGGACCTTTCAAAATTGTCAATGGACATACCAAATGAGATTCTTCAAAATATCCTTAAAGCAAAAATTCGCAAAAAAGTACTCACACATGACATTCACATTTGGTCTCTTTGTTCAAAAGGTATTTTCACAACTAAAAGTTGTTATGCCTTAACTGAATCTCATTCTCAGCCACATATAGATTATAACTGGCTTTGGTCATTATTTTTTCCTAATAAAATTAAATTCTTTATGTGCCAATGTCTCTATAACAGATTGCCATGCTGAAAATACCTAGCACGGATCGGGATTAATATAGATCCCCTATGCCCGATATGCAATATGAAATTGAAAGAATCTATTACTCACATATTTTTTGAATGCAAAGAAACTAAGTCCTTTTGGGACAACATTGATAGGTTGACCATAAGTGAACACTCAAAGGAACACTGGCTAATACAACTAAGAAACATGTCCATTACCATGAACCATAATATTCTGAATTGGAATTTCTTCCTACCTTTTGCCCTATGGGGAATATGGATCAATAAAAATACGAATAACCAAAATAACACGTCCCATCCCATAAACACAAAATACATTGTTCAACAAGCTTTAGAATACAAGTTACTAACAGATCATAAGCCATTGCCTATTGAGAGGGTCCAAATCTAAGTACGGTGGCAAAACCACCTAAAGGGTGGTACAAGATAAATTTTGATGCAAGTAACAATGAAAACAAAAGCAGTGTTGGGGGAGTACTTCGCAATGCGGAAGGCTTTCCACTGGATTGTAGGCTTCACGAAGAACACCAATTATAGGGGATCTTTGGAAGCATAACTAAAAGCAATCAAAGAAGGGCTTAAAATAGCTCATGATTGGAATTTTTTCCCTCTCGAGATAGAAACAGATTGCGTGGAAGCAATACAAGCAATTCTCAATGGTAATAAACATTTTGATAATCTTGTCAATTCTTGCAAGTTGTTAATGCGCCAAGGGAAGGTGTCCCTCCTCTGACACAACTTTAGGGAAGGAAAAAGGGTGGCACACATCATGGCCAAGCCGGGAAGCACTCGAAGAAACAAGGAAAAAGCAGTTTTTGTATCACCACAAAGGAGTGTCGAAAATTATGTAACTTTGGAGAAAGACAATCTTTTTGCTTTTGTTAAGAACTTATCTATAGATGCTTGCAATACATTTGCAAGCTTAGAAAATCAATGTGCCCTAAGTGGCACCAACATATGTTGTGATGTAACAAATCTTATATAAGTTAATATATATTTCCTGTTTGCTCGAAAAAAAGAAAGAACCAATAAATTCCTTGTAAATATAGGAAAAGAAATTGTTACTATGGGAGTCTCCCTGTAAATATGGGAAAGCTTTAGATGTTATTAGGAGAATACTGTCCTTTTTTTTTTCATTTTTATAGTATTACTTGCAAACACTTTTAAATGGTTTGTTTGTTGGGGTTTGGGGGGGGGGGGGAGGGGGTTGGAATTTAAATTAATTAGTCCAGAGAACCCTTTGGTTTAGTTCTTTTTGTTGTGATGTCATATTAACGTACTCCATCAAAAATTGTAAGTTGGAGCTAAAAATTAGCAATACCACTTGAAACAATCAAAGAAACACATGACATCTTTCTATATAAACCTTGAAGTCTCCATCAATTTGATCATCATTCAAAATAAGAAATTAAGATCCATCAATTTGAAATCTCAAATAAGGAAGATGGCCATCAAGTCTAGATCAGTATTTGTCCTGGTGCTTCTCATTTCATTCATTGCACTAACATTCTTTGCAGAAATTTCTGAGGCAAAGTACATTGGCTATGGTCCAATAAGAGAAGGTGATAGACCCCCATGCTCCCGCAAGGGAAGATCCGGGCACAACTGTCATCCAGGAATACCAGTAAATCCATATAGCCGTGGCTGTGAAGCTATCAATCGCTGCCGACACGATCAACCACCTGCTGAAGTTGTGCTGATAGCAGACCCACCACATGCTAAAGCTGTGCTGCTAGATTGATGAGTAAAAATAAAAACAACCCGAGTCGTATGGCTAATTCACGCATGCATGCGATGTTTTATTCTATCTGGTCGACAGTGCCACCTTCCTAACATACTCAGTTGTAAAATTACATCTTAATATTATTGGGATCAAAACAGTTTATCTGATTATTTATCTTCCCTCTCATTTACTTTGCTCTAAATATTACATCAAATTTCTTTCTTTTGAGATCACGGAGAAAGAAAAAAAAAAGGATATGCAATATCTTCATGGAGTTATATTAAAATCAATTGCGACTTCAAACAAAAGATTAAATGTTCAAGTCGTGATGATGCCTAACCTAGTTGCTCGGTAAGCAACACTCAATAACCATAACAAAAATAAAATTATTAAGTCATTAACTGAGTTATGAAATAAACTTTTATTCTGACAGTGAGCAATTGCTAGCAATTCTAGAGCTTCTATTACAAGCTTTTGTCTCCTGCAATTTCCTCTCAGCCCTATCTCGATTGTTAATCCTGTAGTAGTATTTATATTAACATTGAAGCTCTGTAATACAAATATAGACTATGCAGTAATATGATAAGACTTTAAAATAAATATGTATATGGTCAAAATCGGGAATGACCGATCTTGAGGTTTCTACGACATTCCGAGCCTAGTCTCGACGGTATCGAGGCAAGAACCGAGGATCGACTCCAAGGTAAATTACTCGAGGATCGGTATCGAGGTATCATTGTACCCCGGGATAGAATGAAGATTGGAGCCCGTCATAGAAAGGTGCGGGACTCCCAAGAACACGTGGCTAAAGCCTACAAAACTTTCAAGAATAGTACAAGTTCGTACCAGACCATTGAATAGTTGTACCAGCTATTTACTTTTGTAATAATTATACATGTACCATGTTGGAATTCCCCCTTCTATATAAAGGGGACCCTTATCATTTCTTGCATACATGATATTCAATACAAGGAGCAAGAATATTCTCTGCTCTCTAACTCAAACATACTCTATTGTATCTTTATTGATTTATTGCTTACATTTATTGTATTTCATTGATTGTTCTTCATTTATTACTCATCATTGATCATAAAGGGCACTCTTCGAGGCCCTTAGAACTACTAGAACTCAATCGACCATCCGTTGTTAACATTATACCTCAACCTCGAGGCCCTATCTCGGCCAGCTCGAGACCCGACCTAAGGCAGTATGGTTTGCCTATCTCTATTTTCTTTTACTCTTATCTTATTTTCCTAACTCACACTTAACATTTATTGCTTAACAACTAGTATTAAAATAAATCACAGATTTTTAAAACCATAAAATAAAATTTAATTGTAATTACTGTTTTCAAGGTAAACAGTTTGGCGTCCACCGTGGGGCTAAAAATAATATTGGTTGTTTTAGTGCTGGTTTACTGAAAAACACAAGTTATTCTTCATACTTTTTTTTTGTCCAAGAATCTTTGATTTCAGGTCAAAATGTCTAACTCAGTGAATGCACATGAAAGCAACGGCTCTGAGGACCATGGAGAGAATGGTGTAAATGTTTTAGGTGCCAGTGTACCACTGTGAAACCCTAAGGATGCACCAGAGCCAATGTGGACGTAGGGTCGTGCAACGCCCAACACGTCGATATAAACTCCCACACTAAGGGGATATACGCTGATAAAACAAACAGGGAGCTCACAAAACCCCAGCCTGGGAGGAAAGGGAAGTTAGCCCTCACGTCATTTTTGAAATATTACAGCATAACAAGTGGCGATTGCCCAGCTACAAAGCCGTCAGAGAACTCCAAGTACGGCAGCACCGGAAGCGGCTCCTCGAGTCAAACAGGAACCCGAGAGGTCGAGCAACGATAGGTCGGAAGCCGACCCCACTATTACGAAGATGCTCGAGGACCTCACGAAGAGGATTGAATCAAGGCTCCTAGAGAGAGAACCAAGGCCATGTAAGGAAAGATATCAGTCGTACATCTACAATCGAAGAAACGCCCTGAGACGCAACATACCTCGAATCGATGAAAGGATGGATCGAGGTCGGAATCCTCGGGGACTCATGAACAACGTAGGATTCAACAAGCTCCGATTATCTGAGTACAACTTCAACATTGATGTTTCAGACATCGTATCGGCCATAGGTAAAATCAAAGATACTAGGTGGGCAAAACCCATACTACCTTGCCCTTCGTAAAGGAACCCTAACTTGATGTGCGAGTTTCACGGCACACACGGTCATAGGGCCGAAGACTGCAGACAGCTCCGATAATAAGTAGCTCGATTAGTTAGCAAAGGGCACCTCCAAGAATTCATCAGCGGCCAAGTCGTAAACCACTTTCGGGGAAGAGAAACAGACAGGAGGAACGGGATGGGAAAACCTCAGCACACCATTCATATGATCATTGGGGGGACCAAAGTTCCTCAGGGACCCGTGATCAAGCAGACAAAAGTATCCGCTATAATAGTAGGGTAAATTCGGGGTCGCATGCCCGAGTACATTCTTGCATTCGGCGAAGAGGACTTCGAGACCTTGTCTCATCCACCTAACGATGCGCTGGTAATTTCCTTTCTCTTGAATACCATTCAAATTAAATGTGTACTCGTGGATCCAGGTAGCTCGGCCAACGTAATCAGGTCAAAGGTGGTGGAGTAGCTCGGACTGCTTGATCAAATCATACCTGCCTCCCGAGTCCTCAACGAATTCAAGATGGCCGGCGAAGCAACGAATGGGGAGATCACCTTCCCTGTCAACATGTCTGGTATAGTTCAAAATACCAAATTCCATGTCATCGAAGGTGACATGAGGTACAATGCATTACTTGGGAGGCCATGGATACACAACATGAGGGCAGTGCCAAAAACTCTTCATCGGATGATGAAGTTTCCAACAAAAGGCGGTATAAAAACACTATACCTGGGGACACAGATTATGTGCTCCAAGAAATCCACGAGGGCACCTACGGAAATCACTCCGGTGCCGATTCTTTAGTCCGAAAGGTGATCAGGGAAGGTTACTATTGGGACATCATAGAGAAGGACACCAAAGAATTCGTCCGAAAATGCGACAAATGCCAAAGATTTGCACTAATGATTCATCAACCCGGTGAACAACTACATTCAGTCATGTCGCCATGGCTGTTCATGAAGTGAGGGATGGACATCGTCAGACCCCTATGAACGGCACCAGGTAAAGCTAGATTTATTCTATTTATGACTGACTACATCTCAAAATGGGTGGAAGCGCAGGACTTTGAGAAGATAAGAGAAAAAGAAGTCATTAACTTCATATGGGACCATATCCTGTGCTGATTTGGGATCCCCTCCGAAGGACCATAAAATAAAAAGGATCTTGTCGCCACCCTACCACCCATGTGCAAACTATCACGCCCCAAAACCAAGGAACGCGACCGGCGCTCAACCTAGTAAGCCTGACTAAGAAAGCCTGTTAGGTTTCATCCTACCCAAACTAATTCATGAATAAAGAGGAGATAAACTCTATTAATAATACTTTGTAAATATTTCATTAACTTCCATAATATCCATAATATTACACTTTTTATAGATATGATGAAAAACATATTTGCCAAATACAAATATTTCTAGTTTAATTCAAATACGCGACGCCACCCACAACCTGTCTATGGAGCCTCTAAATATAACTGAAGTGAAATATGTTAATGCCAACAACAAGGCCCCAGCTATACCTCAAATGAAAAGTATACGACGACTCAATGACACAGGACCCCGAAATGAAGTGGGGATCGCCGATCTCTGCTGCCTACTGTGGAACCACCTACATCAATTTAAAGATGTAGCTCCCCCGGGAAAAGGGCATTAGTACTGTCAAATAGTACTAGTATGTAAGCTAAAAATCATATTTCAAAATAGATTTAACCATGCAAGAAGAAGAAAGACATAGAAAAAGTCAAGTCACAATCAATAGCATCCAAATGACCAAGTAAAACCTAATGATTGTCAAAATTCAGAGGTAACACACATCTCCTTTAGAAAAAGATCGATAATGCAATAAGAAGAATGCAAGAATTCAATGAGAAACATTAGAAACACCACAATATCAATTAAGGAATCACATATGCTTTCCGGACAAAACATCTTAACTTTAATTTGGGCCATTACTAGCATTAGCACCTCATTATCCTTAATACCACTGTACTCTTATACGGAGTCTGATCACGATCCGATCGGCTGGGTTGTCTCCCTTGGACATTTTCTCACAATATCAGTTTCTATTTCAATTCATGTTTCAGTTCCGGTTCATTTCACAGCACAATACCACCATGTGTGCGGCATGGTGTCCTATCACGACCCGATCGACTAGATCGTCTTACTCAAGACATCTCTATTTTTATCAATCATCTCATTTCTCATTGTACACATATATTTCAAGTCTTCCAATGCTAGTGGCCATAATCTTTAATTCATACCCGGCACTAGTCCCCATTTCATAATCCAATTCCTTTCCACATATTTGACATCCATATCAATTTCATCAACAAGTCGTTCACTTCAAAACATCAAGTACGCATGAGAGCAAACACGAATGAGGGGCATATAGAGATTGTCACATTCTTTGGCAATTTTACATATTTTCCATAACATCAATACTTCACCAAGTAACAACATAGCATCATGGAAGCATTCAAATGAATATGCACATAAGGTATTAGAATACAAATACGTTTGGAATGTTATTTCCTTCACCAAACAAGATTAAGGCTTACACAATTCATAGGGGAACACCATAGAGGTTTGATTCCTAGGAAGAGGAGGTTTTAGCCATACATACGTCAAGAGTTTTTAGGCAAATTCCATTTTTAGAAGTCATCTTAAAACAGTTGAGTCGAGGCTAATTTCGTAATTTGCTTCATATATTTTCTCATTTCGCAGGCACTAGGCACAATTATCGACGTTATCCACACTCTATTTCCCTAGTTCATTTAATTCATTTTCAAACATCTTTATAGTTCATCATCAACTAGGCACAATCAATCAAGAGAATCAATACACATACGAGCAATTAGGAGTATTAAGCATATCGAGTTTTCCTCACCTAGTTGGTATACCAGTTTTCATTTAAAGTACAACTCATAGACATACCATTTTAAATAAGCAACCCATATTTTAAAAATCTATCGTTCAATATAAGGCTCGTTTGGCATAGTCAAGTTTATGAGTTTATAGGGGATAACCCGGAATGTAGAAATTAGGGATTTGGACGGATCATAATTAAACTTACGGAAACATTACAGAATTCAATTTCGAGAGATAAACTTTAGCCCACATACCTGGTTAAGCTTTCCTTAAGTTACTACAACATTCCAGAAATCCTAGCAATCCCAATCTATTTCAAGATATAACAAAATTGAACACAAATTAGGAAGATATTCATAGTCTTAGCTCGTTTGAGCGTTCCATCAAACACTAGGTGTGCTTTAAGTCTTTAAGGCCCTTTTATAGAGGATTTCATCAACCTTCAGCCCATCCCTAAACATTTTTTTAAGCTCAACAATGATCCTACACCCGTTGATAACACATGTAAGCAAGATAAAAACTCCAATACCCATAAACTTTCTTGGTAATTACCCATCTTTTAGCTAAAATTCGAAATTAAGGGTTATGGTGTAGAATCTTACCTCAAGGATGAAGACCTGGTGTATTTTCCTTGTTAATCTTCAAAGATTTGTGTAAGAATTGAAGAATGATTTAATAGAGATCACTTTCTCACTCTTGGGCTCCATCTCTCACTCTAAAGCATCAGATTTTTCCTCAAAAATAACCCATTGCGTGTATTTAACGAAGTTGGGTCGGGTTAAAAAGATAGAAAAATGGATAGTCCAAGATTCCAGACCAGGCTACAGACCTGGCGTCGCCTGGCTAAAGACTGGTCTAGCCTGGCTTTAGCATGGCCTCGCTAGCCTAAAGCCTGGTCCAGCCTGGCTAAAGCCCGGTCTAGACGTGAAGAAAATTTCAACTCCCAACGCATTGTTCAACCCAAAACTTTGAAAGTACAATGTATTACCTACCTTGACACAACAAAACCTTAAATTACATAGTGAAGTGTTCTGGGGCCTTGCACAAACGGTCAGGCAGAATCCACAAACAAAACCATCATTCAAAACTTGAAAAATAAGTTAGAAAATGCGAAAGGTAAATGGAGGGAAATGTTGCCCGAGGTGCTATGGGCATATCAAACAACTCCGAAATCGAGCACCGGAGAGACGCCGTTCTCTCTGGTGTATGGGTCCGTGGCTTTGATACCGGTTGAGGACGGAGAGCCAAGCGCTAGATTCCGACATGCTACCGAGAGATCAAACAACGAGTCCGTGACTGCATCCCTCGAACTATTAGATGAGAGCGAGAAGCTTCACTGGTCCGAGTGGCCGCCCAAAAACAAAGAATCGAATGATACTATAACAGGAGAACAAACCTCCGACATTTCGGAGTCGGAGACTTAGTCCTAAAGAAAGTCACCCTAAACACTCGAAACCCTAATGAAGGGAAACTAGGCCTGAGCTGGGAAGGATCGTACCGTGTCCTCAGAGTAATCGACAAATGGTCCTACAAACTCGGCACCATGGGAGGCAAACAGCTTCAGAGCAATTGGAACATATCAATGCTCAAACGCTATTACTACTAAGGTGAAACGTTCTCCCTTTTTAGTTTATGTGCTCGACACTAAACCTTTACAGATGTCCGATGGAAGACACTGAAATATCGTCCAACTCAAAGACCTTGGGTTTTAAATAATGTGTTGCACTCTTTTCCTTCGATCAGATTTTATCCCAAAAAGGGTTTTGCCGGCAAGGTTTAGCGAGGCAAAATCTATATGCTACCCAAGGGAACTCAACAAGTACTCAAGGCTTCTCTTCAATCAACCTCAAATATTGGGGGGGGGGGGCATCTCCTCGGAGAAATCGAAATGAGCCAAAGAGGGTATCAATAGGAAAATGATATATCGGGCCAAACGGTCAAATGAACTGTGTCCGCATAGAATAGTCGAACCCTCGACGACAAAAACTTGTATACTTGTACCAAGTAATCAAAGGAGTATATTTTACCATCAAAAAGCTTCGCGCTTTGAAAAAGTTGCTATTATCATGAGAAATGGCTCCAGGGCCAAAAATTTCCCGAACACTCGGGGACTAACATCAAAAACTCGAAGCCATAAGACCTCAGGGCCGGAAACTTCGAGCTCGTAAGCCCTCAATGAGGCAACATCAAGTCTACAAGAAATGGCTCCAGGGCCAGAAATTTCCCGAACACTCGGGGACTGACATCAAAAACTCAAAGTCGTAAGACCTCACAGTCGGAAACTTCGAGCTCGTAAGCCCTCAATGAGGCAACATCAAGTTTACAAGGAACGGTTCCAGAGCCAAATCCTTTCAATGTCTCGGGGGATGACTTCGACTGTCACCCCATCGAGATATCAAAAAATCGAGGCCATAAGACCCCAAGCGGGCAACCTTGATCCCATAAGGCCCTCCTAGAGGCATTATCAAAGACCTCCATGAGGAAATATCAAATCTGTTAGACCTCAAGCGAGGCATGAATTATACTTATACCAAGTAACCAAAGAATCTGTAAGACCTCCGGGCATGCTAAAAAATGTAAGACTTCCACGAGGCATTATCAACAATGTAAGACCTCCGTAAGGTGATCTAGAGCTTACAATACCTTCATAAGGCAACCTCGAACTCATAAGGACTACATGAGGCAATATCAAATCTATAAGACCTCGATCAAGGCTTGCGTAATAAAACCTCCAAGAGACAATATCAAAATGAAAGACCTCAAATAAGGCATAACCAAATCTATAAGACCTCTAGTAAGGCATTTCCAATTTGAAAGACCTTAAAAAGGCATATTCTCGATATTAAAGCCAATTCTATACATTCAAACTTCTAAGACCCCTCAAAAGGCATACCCTTGATATAGACACTGTGGTTACCTCACTCGGGGGCTTAAAGTCTACGGCCAAACACAATGACTATGGTCAAACACAATTACTACAGTCAAAAGGCTACGGCCAAACATAATGACTACGATCATAAAGCTCCGTCTAAACTAACGTGACTCAGGGATGCCCGACCATCGCCATAAAGTCACAAATACTTTGACGGTTAATCAGGCTACCCTCGGCATAAGCAAAAGAGCTTCGATAATATCTGCTCCAACAATAAATAGGCTTCGAAAATTATGCCATCTAGCGAAACCTTTCGAGGTGCTCATTTTATCTTCACACAACGGCTCACAACCGAGGTTCTTATCGAACAGTAGAAGAGTGGGACGAACACAAAAACTTTTAAAAAATCTTTAACGAGGGAAAAATATAGCCATACTAAAGGTCATGTCGACCCAAGACTTAAGAGCCTAAGAGCTAGCTTAAAAGAGCTTCAAGGCCAATTCAAAAACATAAGTGTCGATGAGCTTGAGTGGAAACCCGACTCGAAGACTAATCCGTACACGGTTAACTAATAAAGCGCCTAAGGGCCAATGCGTAAGAGCCGACAGGCCAACCTAAAAATGCCTAAAGGAAAATGCGTAAGAGCCTACGGGCTAGCCTAACAAGCCTCAGGGCCGATCTAAAAAATGTTTGTGGGTCAAAGCATAAGAGCCCAAGAGCCGACTCGAGCAGCCTCAGCACCAATTTTAAGACCTAAAGGTCGAAGAACCCAAGTCAAAACTTGATTCGGAGACTAAGCCTCAAACTGTCAACTTTCGACCATTATAAATTGCTCATCAAAGGCAAAAACTTAAGGGTTTATTTTGAAGTCCAAATTTCAGACCAATTGTCAACAAGCATCACGATCTATTCCAAAAAGCAAAGGAAAAACGAGAAGTGATGAAAAACGAAAGGCTTCTTATATATTTACAAGGGGCATATTTACAAGGCTTGCGTTAAAACCCTTACAAAGGAGAGAACAGATAAAACCCTAATCTATCACCGAGGTTGTGCCTTCAACGGCTCCCTCGAGGGGTTATTCATTCAACAAATCCGGCTCCGGCTCCGGCCCCAGGATATTCAATGGCCTCTTCCCGACAAGGGACTTCGCCTTCATCTTCTTCATATTCTGAGCCACCGCTTGATTCACTTTTAGAAGTAAGCAAGGCTGCAGCCTCCTCTTCTAGGGTCTTCACCCTCTTGATCTTAGCAGACAGATCGATGCCCCATGTATGTATATCCTCGAGAGTTTGCCTCCGAGACTTTAACTGGGCATGCTCCAAGACTCGGGTAAATCGCAGCTCGGCCCCCTTTGACACCTTCATGGCCTGAGCATTTGCAGTAACAGCATCCTCTTTGTACGAGGATACGAGCGCTTTGTCTTCATCCCTAGATGCAGATAGCGCAACAATCGACCCGGCATGAAAATCTTTATTTTTATAACTTTCCGCTCTCGCATCATGAAGTTGATGTTCAACTGAGGACACCTTCCAATGGAGGGTACCTCTCTCAGTGATTATCTCACTCACATACCGTTTGAGTTCGAGAATTTCGGTATCCTTGACTCGGAGCTCCTTCTTCATCAGAACATCTTTTTTTCTCAAGCTGCAAAGATCAACCCGAAGGTGTTAAAACACTGAAGTCGGGTAAGCATGAAGAAAAGAAAAAAATAGAAACTATATTATCTGCTCAACGAGATGAGTCCTCTCTCGGGACGCCGCCTCCAAACAAGCATGAAGGCCATGTAGTTCCTCCTCCTTCCTGGCAAAAAGAGCTCTAAGCTCATCAGCTTCCGATGTGAGTTTCTTGTACTCACCCTCGTAGCGGGTCAACTCGGCTTGAAACTTGGCAAAGGTCTGATTATAAAGCACCTTAGCCTAGAAGCATGAAATAACCAAAGTTAGAAAGACTAATATCAGGGCACCGAGCGGAATTTACAAAAATTACCTGTTCACAGAGCCTATCGATCTCACTAAAAATAAATGAGGCGTTGAACTTGGGGTTTTCCTTGGCTACAGTAAATAGACCTTAAAACACATCTTTATCTCTGGCAGACGCCCCCGCATCAGAGGGTTCTCTATTTTTGGCATCCATCAACTCCCCCGAAGGTAAAGCCAGTCCCGAAGGTATTCACTCACTTCAATAACCCTGAATGGATCGATTGGGGACTTCTCTTGCCTCTGAAGAGCATCAGAACTAGGCTCATCCGGCCCACCTAACGAGTGCACCCCAGCTCAGGGAATATTTTGTCCATCAACCGACTTAGGGACATTACCCGATACATCCTCGACGGACTCCTCGGATGGAGGCGGGGCAGCAACAACATCAAACTCTGATTTATAAGCCTCCAGCTTGACAGCAATTGGCTCGGCAAGATGTGGTTCGGCCAGATTTTCTCCTCCCAACGAAACTATCGAGGAATTAGTTTTCTCCTCACCTCCAGCACGAGGAATCTCAGATACCTCAGGAGTTAAGGCCGTTGAATCAACCTTCTGTTCTTCCACTTTGGCTTTCTTTGATTTCGAAGGCTCAGCCGATAATTTCCTTCTTTTCTTCTTCTCTTTCTCAGGTTTCGGGTTATCCGCTTCCTCAGGTGGTACCTCCCTCATCAAGGAGACATGTACCAGACCTGCACAGACACAAAATATAAACACAAGGAATGAGGGTGTTATCGGTGATATTTCTTCTAAAAGGATTTAGTTTAGATTTCCATCAAGCCCTAGAAAGATCGTGCCATATGCGCTCAACATATGGGCAAGTAGAATCTAGCTGGCTAACCCAGCCTGAAAGATCCTTAACCGCAGCATGGTACACCGCGATAGCTGCACCAGCGGAGGGAGTCAGTTCATGGAGAAATTGAGTCAAAAGGAAAAGAAAACACTTAATTAACGTATCCACTTATGTTTCATATTCCACTTTTTAGGGAATGACATCTTCTTCATTGGAATCATATCCTAGGTCCTAACTCGCACAAAACGGCTCATCCACCCATGTATCATCAATACAAGCAAAAAAGGCCCTTGAGGCCTGGGATTGGAGCTTAATCAAGCCACCGCGGAAGAGTCGTGGTCTGTACATTTTGACCAAGTGGTCAAGAGTAAAAGGCATACCCTTAACCATGCTCGTGAAATGTCTGGTCATGTAAACAAAACGCCAAAATAACGTATGTATTAGGCCTAGAGTCACTTGATATCGTTTGCAGAAGTCGAGGATCACAGGGTCTATTAAGGGTGAGAATGGCTCCACTGGGCCGAGGGTAAATGGATAGGTATACACACTAAGGAAGCCGTCCTCGTATGTGGTTATGTCCTCTCCCTGAGAGGGAATTTTCACCAGCACCGCATCCCTCCAGCGGAAGTCTGCCTTCACCTTCTCGATATCCGGTATTAAGCTAATATATCGGGACATGGGTTAACACTGTCCCGACCTCGAAGAAGGCTTGTCGACCTTTATATCAGAGGTTATTTTGCTGGGTCTGGGGATGCACTCCTCAAGACAAGGGGGTATTGTTTCCTTTACCTTAGACAAGCGTGAAGAAGAGGAAGGCTTATCGCCTTGAGGAATAATGATGGAATTCTTCGTCGTTTCTTTTAAAAGATTTCAGAAGGCAGAAAGAAATGTAACCAGAGAAAGAACACAAGAGTGAAGTAAGAAGAACCCTTTTGAGGGCTTAAAGATACAGTGAAAGATAAGGGGCGAAAGCAGAAGTATTTATAGATGCCAGTCATGTACGTTGGACGTAAAGCCCCGAAAAAGTTTCCTAAGCGATTTAGGATTTCGGGGTGCCAAGTAGGCTAATTATAATATTTTATATACTATAAATGTGATGTAAATGAATTGGATGCTGTAAATAAGTGAATAAGTCTTATAATAAGTAATGTGAGGTCCAACGAGAGGCCTAAGTCTAAGCCAAATAGGAAAATTTCATAATAGACTAAAATTCCAAATGTGTTTGTACAAGTCCACACTTTGAACGAGAATATCCATATATATATATATATATAAAGTTTTATGTGATGAATAACCGCTCAAATGAAAATTCTTCGAGTCAGTTTCCAACGCTTCAAACTGTTCGTCATTTAGACATTCCTACAAAATGTTATGATCAAATTACCAAAGGTTGGAAAAAATGCGATCTTGTGGCAGATGTGCGATCGCAAAACCATTATGCGGTCCGCATTTTTTATTCGCGATCGCAAATCTGGTCGCAAAATGGCCCAGTGCAGCCCAGTTTTGGGAACCTTTTTGCGACGCATTTTGCGACCCACATTCTTATTTTGCGGTCCATTATGCGACCGCAGACCCGATTTTGGAGGCTTGTTTTTCCAATTTTTATAACCCGACCCCATTTTAATATATAGGCTTAGGGGATTCATTTGGGGTCATTTTCTACTGATTTTAGAGAGAGTTGAGATCAACATAGAGTTAGAAAGAAGGGTCCTAGCTTCATAATCACCCAATTCTTGCTCAAGTTTTCAAGAATCAAGGAAGATAACCACTATATTGTCCTCCATCTGGGTAAGTCCTACTTCCAAGATTTCATGAAAGAGATTAAGGGTTCAAATATGTTGTGGGGGTTGGAAATAGGTCATGCATGTGGGACTAAGTTGTAGTATGTGATGTTAAAGAACTAATTTGGGTAGTTCATGTTAAAATTGGTTGAGGGAAGAAGGAATTGTCATTTAAACATTGTAGTCTACTTCACTTGTTAGGTGTTTGACGAAATTCCTAAGAGAGTTGCACCATGGGTAATCTTCCTAATTATTAATCGATTTTCGCTATCTTCTTATATATTTTTATTTCTAGAGGTGTTGGTGTATTGTAGAAACTTAAGAAAAAGCTCCTTGAGGTATGTATGGCTAACTCTAATCTTCATAGAATGAACTTATTGGTGTTCAAATACCGGGTATGAGTTCCTTGTTTGATTTTCTAAAGGATTGATGGGTTCTATGTGTTAAGTTGGGAAACTCTTGCTTCCATATTGTTCTAAGTTGCTACCATGTCACTATGTTATTTGAAAGTATGAATTATGATTATCATGCTCTTTTTTTTATCATGTGTACGAATCCTTATATGTGTTGGTTCTAGTTTGTATGAAAGATGAGTATATGAAACGGTTAAAGAGAGGAATGTAACACAAATGGTTGAATATGCCCAAGTGCCAAGAATTGTATAATAAATGATGGAAAGAGAGGTGAACCGAATAATTAAATTGATATGGTTATGTCCCAGAGTGATATGGCTTAGCCGATCGGGCCGAGATCGGACTCCATGCTGTACACATAGTGGTAATCGCATCGAAAATATGATATTGGTAATGTCTCACTGTTTCAAGTGAGATGGCTTAGCCGGTCGGGTAGAGACCGGACTCCGTGTGAAAACGACACGGTGGTAATTATGAAACTATAATATCGGTAATGTTTCACTTTTTCAAGTGATATGGCTTAGCCGGTCGGGCAGAGACCGGACTCCGTGTGATAACGACATGGTGGTAATTATGAAACAATGATGTTGTAATGTCTCACTTGGGATGGCTTAGCCGGTCGGGCAAAGACCGGACTCCGTGGGAAAACGACACGGTGGTATATTTAAACTGTGTAACTTGGCTTTAAAGAACTACTATCCAAAAGATGGAATAATGGAACAAGAAACTATGGTGACTCTTGTTGTGTTTCCCTTATTTCACTGAATTGTTATTTGATGTCTCTAATTGCATTACTACATGTTTGCTGTTTATTCTATCTAGAGTAGAGTTTGTTCATATATACTAGTACTATTCAATGGTACTAACGTTCCTTTTGCTGGGGACGCTGCATCTTTAATGGATGCCGGTGTTTCCACAGTAGGCGGCAACGATCAGAGATAGCGGTATGTTCCTCCCAGCTAACTAGGTGATTCCCACATCATTTCTGGGTCCTGTGTCATTTAGTTATGGTGTATTATTTATTTGAGGAATAGTCGAAGCCTTGTTTCCGGCATTTTCATATTACTCTGCAGTTGTATTTAGAGGCTCCGTAGACAGGTTGTGGGTGGTGTCGGGTATTGGAATTAAACTAGAAATTTTGGTATTTGGCAAATATATTTTTCAACAAATCTACAAAGATTGTAATATTCATGATATTATGGTTGAAACTTCTAATGAAAACAAAGATGGAAGTTAATGAAATATTTGTATAGTATGGTTGATATAATTTATCTCCTATTTATTCATAATTTAGTTTGACTAACAGGCTTGCTCAGTAAGGTTTTCTCGGTTGAGCGTCGGTCGCTCTCCTTGGTTTTGGGGCGGGACAAACTTGGTATCAGAGCCTAAGGTTTTAAAGTATCCTAGGATGTCTCAGAGTCGGGTCTAGTAGAGTCCTTCTTATCGGTGTGTAGTCGACCACATCAAGAATTAGGGGGCTACTTGGACATTTAGGAATTCCACCCTTCTTTGATACTCCAAATCGTGTGATAGAGCTCAAGATAGGGAGCTAAATTTCTCTCTAAGTCATATTCTCAAAATTATTAATCTTTACACCATAATCTGTGAAATGATCCCACCATTGAGTCCGAAGGAGATTGCCCAAAGGCTTGTTAAAAGAATGTATTGAGCCCTAGAGGGATTAGTAGAACTTGTCGCTAACGGGAGTGCTCTTGTCCCTATTAATGTCACAGCACCACCAAATAATATAGTATATAGGTATGGTACCAACGTACGTTAGGGATGTAAATTCGAGGGGTATCGATTAAGTCGTCGCCCTATCAACTTAAAGTCGTTGAGTCAATCACTCCTTGGTGCATCCTCACGAGCAACACCCACATTCTACTCATTGTGTATGTATGTCCGTAGTGGTGGAAGTTCTCATAAGCAAGGTCTTGATAAGACATTGAATCACAAAACATTGCATGCATCTTCTCCTTGAACGAGATCCATTATTTCGTGAATCCACTCCACCGCAAATTTTCTTATATGCCATCTCTTATGACATTGAGATCTATAATCATGTCCTTGAATTGAGTTGTAACTATAGAATTACTACTTCCGACACGCCCTTCTAAACTCTCAACAAGGGACTATACCTGAAGAACTTCTTACCGAATGAATGGATTGACAATTCTAATATTTTCGCACAAAAAAAAAATATACTGTCTCTCGACTGTTTATTCTTCCCTATTCATAACCAAATGCCATTTTTCTTCGAGTTTTCACTTCAGTCTGAATGTTGACATAATATCATAGTGAAGATCTTGCCTTGGTTTATCATCCTCTTTAGTCCGGTAGTGCCCTCACTCTGCTTTGTTGAGACTTTCATTTTCGCCAAGTGATTGGAATCGGCAATATTTCCATTTTCTTGGCGAGTTCTCCATCTTCTCTTGCAAGTTATTTTCTGGATTTGGTCTGCTCAATTAATTTTGGTGACATTGCTAAAGCTCCATCGAAGCTAGGGTTTGTCGAACCTCTATTTTTGCAGCTGGATCATGCTACTTATTCTTGTCGCGCTCCTTGGTTTTGGGGAGGGACAAACTTGGTATCAGAGCCTAAGGTTTTAAAGTGTCCTAGGATGTCTCAGAGTCATGTCTAGTACAGTCCTTCTTATCGGTGTGTAGTCGACAACATCAACAATTAGGGGGATACTTGGACATTTAGGAATTCCACCCTTCTTTGATACTCCAAATCGTGTGATAGAGCTCAAGATAGGGAGATAAATTTCTCTCTAAGTCATATTCTCAAAATTATTAATCTTTACACCATAATCTGTGAAATGATCCCACCATTGAGTCCGAACGAGATTGCCCAAAGGCTTGTTAAAAGAATGTATTGAGCCCTAGAGGGATTAGTAGAACTTGTCGCTAACGGGAGTGCTCTTGTCCCTATTAATGTCAAAGCACCACCAAATACTATAGTATATAGGTATGGTACCAACGTACGTTAGGGATGTGAATTCGAGGGGCATCGATTAAGTCGTCGCCCTATCAACTTAAAGTCGTTGAGTCAATCACTCCTTGGTGCATCCTCACGAGCAACCCCCACATTCTACTCACTGTGTATGTATGTCCGTAGTGGTGGAAGTTCTCATAAGCATGGTCTTGATAAGACACTGAATCACAAAACATTGCATGCATCTTCTCCTTGAACGAGATCCACTATCGTGAATCCTCTCCACCGCAAATTTTCTTATATGCCATCTCTTATGACATTGAGCTCTATAATCACGTCCTTGAATTGAGTTGTAACTATAGAATTACTACTTCCGACACGCCCTTCTAAACTCTCAACAAGGGACTATACCTGAAGAACTTCTTACCGAATGAATAGATTGACAATTCTAATAATTTCGCACAAAAAAATAAAATAAAAATATACTATCTCTCGACTGTTTATTCTTCCCTATTCATAACCAAATGCCATTTTTCTTCGAGTTTTCACTTCAGTCTGAATGTTGACATAATATCATAGTGAAGATCTTGCCTTGGTTTATCATCCTCTTTAGTCCGGTAGTGCCCTCACTCTGCTTTGTTGAGACTTTCATTTTCGCCGAGTGATTGGAATCGGCAATATTTTCATTTGCTTGGCGAGTTCTCCATCTTCTCTTGCAAGTTATTTTCTGGATTTGGTCTGCTCAATTAATTTTGGTGACATTGCTAAAGCTCCATCGAAGCTAGGGTTTGTCGAGCCTCTATTTTTGCAGCTGGATCATGCTACTTATTCTTGTTTTTCATCTTATTCTTGGAGGTTGTCTTTCTTCTGGTTGTAAGGAAGGTGAGTACTTTCGCTCTTCTTTTGATTTGCATGATACTTGTTTTAGCGTATCTATCTGTTAATTGCTCTATTTTGCTACGAATCCAACCGGTTTTAATGTTAGTAGTGGCTCCACTAGCTGCGAGGCTTTTGCGTTTACTCCTAGAAACCTTAAGTCTTCTTTTTCTTAATTCCTCTAATATACACGGTCTTCCCCTGGTTGTTCTCATATTTTTCAAGTTCCAAATTTGGTGGTTGAAGGAAGATCATAATTGTGTCTTAGGCATCCTGAAATAAAGTTTTCGTTATCGATGGTAATCCACCCGAATCCCCTCGCCAATTCAGCTGAATCCAGAAAGTGGGATAGATATATCAATACCTTTATTTTCTGGTTAACTAGTTTTCGGTCCTCTGATATTACTGGGGTTTTCAGTATTCTGACGTAACTAAAGAAGGATATAGAATTATAGGTGGAGAGGCAAGTCAATCCATCCTCTCACTTTAACTACAAATCTGCTTCATTCACTATCAGTTATACTATCCCTTCTCAATCTTATCCCCCTTAGAAGCACTATCCTTAAAGGTTGAACTCTGAACTAGAAAGAGTAACTCTAATTTAAAAATACTTCAAGATATCTGGTTATTTGATTAATAAATGCCACAAATTACATTGGTTCCCACCCCACTTCAAGTTCATCACGGGTTGATAGCATGCCGCAATTGCTTAGATTGAATGATCTCCCTTTCGATAATGGATTATCTACGCATGTGCTAGTCCAACGATCCGCTTATCAATCTAACTCTCACCTTTTGGTTTTGGGTTAACCAAGGAGCAATACACCTAGTAACACATTCATATCTCAAATCCTTTCTCTCAGTAAAGTCTTATAGCATCTCCCAATTTGGGTAATAATAGCTGGTTGTGTAGAAGTGTGTTGTAGTGCTTCATTGTGAATTAGAGTTGCTAAACATAATTGGATTTTTTAATTCTGGAGCTATACATCATGTGACTGCATACAAAGATCTTCTTTCAAAAATTTAGCTTCTCATAATCCCTTATATTACCACCCTTCCTAGTGGTTACAATGTAAAGGTTACTTCCATAGGCTCTCTCACTTTCTTTTCATTTACCTTGAATCATGTATCGTTTCTCCGTATTTTTCAATACGAACTTATCACAATTTCTCGACTAGCTATCCAATTATATGATTCGACTCAATTCACCTCACTTTTATGTACTCTACAAGCCCCCCCTTTCTAATAAGGACACTGGAAGTGGGTAAATTCACCTTTACTACAGACTTCTAATGTCTTCAACTCAGTTTAAGCTTGTTGGTTCCAAATGGTGCTCTTTAGTTTTTCTGCCCTGCTATCCCCTTCATCTGAAAACTCTCATTGTAAAACTCGTTTTATGTTTTATGGCATCAAAGATGAAGTCTTCTAGCATCCAGGATGGGGACATATTCCTTTTGTTAGAATAAATAAATATTTATGGTATTCCTTGTAGATGTTCTTCTAAACAATCATTTACCTGGTCCGATGTCCCTATGACTAGATAACCTAAGTTAATTCTCCCCGATAAATGCATTAAGACGTCTCATTCTTTAAACGTATTCATGATGTCACTTTGAGGCCTTATCCTACACTAACTCGTAATGGTTTTAAGTACTTTCTCGCAATTGTTGGCAATTTTTCTAGGCCTACATGGGCTTGTCTCATGGGTTCCAAAAGTAATGATTTTCCTTAGATTAAATTTATATTGCCATGATTTCAAACCAAGGTGCGTCCCCTTTTCAAAACTCTTAAATGGGTCGGATTGGATGGGTTACGTGGCCTTCTGCTCACTCGGCTTCTTGGATTATTGACAACGTCATTGTCATGTGCGGGGGATTTTGCTACCCCTGGTATTCCACCGCCTTAGGAAGGGTATGAGTGTTAATTTTCCTTCTTCTCGGAGGATTACGTCAACCATTAGAACCCCTCCAACTAATACATGATTTACCTTTATGGTAGGATGTCCTAGCTATGTGGTTTCACCCGTAACAGGGTTGAGATTAGACGCTTATGGATTTTTGCACATACCATAAGCACACTGATTTGGAAGACCAGTTGTCGTACCTCTAATCATCCTTTACCGGATCAGTTGTCGAGAAGGGTTAAATTGTTGGGATTATGATAATTTCATAAGTGGATGATTTTTTTTTCCATCCCCATGAGCTTGTGGCATAGAGTCCTTCTGTCGCTTATTGTTAAGGAGTGAGATCAAATTCCCTATATTTATTTTATGGCCTCGATCTCACCCATGTTGCGAGTGTCTTACCATTTGAGCTGAAATACTTACCTTAAACTCAGGGATGCAACTGGTGTATCATAGTTGACCAATTCCATTAAACCTCAAGATCACGTACATGGTATCCACCTCATCTAGGAATATTACTTACCCCCATGCTTCATTTATCTGATAATTGATGTCGTCACTAGGATTAAACCATGTCAGCATCGTTAGTAGATATCCTCGTGTCTCTTAGCATATAACCTCATGAAATACTCTGCTCAGCACATTAATGGATTCATGAATAATTCCAGCCCAATCTTGAACTTCGTTGTTCCCTATTGTATTAGATCTATTGGTATTGAAGGTTCAAACATGTCAAAGAGGGAGCATCACCCTATGATCACATATATTCGATAGGTACTTTTATGGTTGATTTATGATAGCACATATCAGAGTACTCGTTGAAGGTTATCACAAGTTTAGTTTGGGTGTTCGCGTAGAGATTTAGAATTTGGGAGGGTGAACAAGTGTTATGTGGATTAATTATGAAGGGTACATAAGTGCTGCACTAGGGGTATGATGTTTCCCCGTAGTTGTTCCTCATGTATTTTGTGTTTTTCATATGTCTATGTCTAAGAAGGTAGTTGTAGATCCTTTGTGTATCATCCCGGTTCAAACTTATTGAAGGTGAAGTTAATGGATAGTTAGCTTATGCGAGGTATCTAGCTGCCATCCTTGTTAGATAAGTTTTGGGGTTGGGATTGTTTCCGTGAATGTGTTATGGCAAAGCCTGTAAGTCCAAGAGGCCACCATGAAGGCCGAAAGTGTCTTGGAAAGAAAATATTTTTGCTTGATTGTATATCAATTAGTTTTGGCTTGAAAGGTACCTTATAGGTGTTATGATCTAAAAATGTGTAGTCCATGTTCAGGTGTCATTATGATAATGTAGTTCTTGTAATGCTGAGATTAGTGTTATGGATATATACATTGTGGTGTTTCATCGAGTTATTTATATGTTTTTAGGATGGTTTTGGTGGTTCTCTGACAGGTGGATAGGCCTAGTTACAAAGGAGATGCTGCCGAAATTTCTGAAAAATTTGGGAGTTAGTCAAAATTTAGGATCTTGAGGTAGCTTGGAAAAGAGACATGTTATGTTAGATGTTTGGGGAAGTCTCTACCTCTCATTCGAGGACGAATGATCCTAAGCGGGGGAGAATGTAAGGCCCCTGGAAATTTTGCTAAGCAATTTAGGATTTCGGGGTGCCAGGTAGGCTAATTATTATATTTTATGTATTATAAATGTGATGTAAATGCATTTTATGTGGTAAATAAGTGTATAAGTCTTATAATAAGTAATGTGAGGTCCAAGGAGAGGTCTAAGTCTAATCCAAATGGGAATATTTCATATTAGACTAAAATTCCAAATGTGTTTGCATAAGTCCACACTATGAACGGGAATATCTATATATACAAAAGGTTTTATGTGATTAACAACCTATCAAATGAAAGTTCTTCGAGTCTAGTTTCCAACGCTTCAAACCGTTCGTCATTTGGACTTTCCTACACGAAGTTATGATCAAATTACCAAATGCTGGAAAAAATACGATCTTGTGGCAGATCTGCGATCGCAAAACCATTATGCAGTCCGCATTTTTTATTTGCGATCGCAAATCTGGTCGCAAAATGGCCCAGTGTAGCCAAGTTTTGGGCATCTGTTTGGCGACGCATTTTTCGACCCACATTCTTGTTTTGCGGTCCATTATGCGACCACAGACCCGATTTCGGAGGCTTATTTTTCCTATTTTTATAACCCGACCCGATTTTAATATATAGGCTTAGGGGCTTCATTTGGGGTCATTTTATACTGATTTTAGAGAGAGTTGAGAGCAAAATAGAGGGAGAAAGAAGGGGCCTAGCTTCATAATCACCCAAATCTTGCTCAAGTCTCCAAGAATCAAGGAAGACAACCACTAGATTGTCCTCCATCCGGGTAAGTCCTACTTCCAAGATTTCATGAAAGAGATTAAGGGTTCAAGTATGTTGTGGGGGTTAGAAATAGGTCATGCATGTGGGACTAAGTTGTAGTATGTGATATTAAAGAAATAATTTGGGTAGTTCATGTTAAAATTGGTTAAGGGAAGAAGGAATTGCCATTTTTAAACCTTGTAGTCTACTTCACATGTTAGGTAATCTTCCAAATTATTAATCGATTTCCGCTATCTCCTTATAGATTGTTATTGCTAGAGGTTTTGGTGTATTGTAGAAACATAAGAAAAAGCTCCTCGAGGTATGTATGGCTAACTCTAATCTTCATAGAATAAACTTATTGGTGTTCAAATACCGGGTATGAGTTCATTATTTGATTTTCTAAAGGATTGATGGGTTTTATGTGTTAAGTTGGGAAACTCTTGCTTCCATATTGTTCTAAGTTGCTACCATGTCACTATGCTATTTGAAAGTATGAAATATGATTATCATGCTCTTTCATTTATGTCACAACCCGAAATCCCACCGTCGGGACCGTGATGGCGTCTAACGTTGAACCCGCTAGACAAGCCAACGTTACTAGTTATTCTAACTTGTTTCCTTATTTTTAACAATTTATAGGTGATATACAAGATCGGTATAAGCAAAAATGCAGAACAAATGAAAGCTAACAACTTAATTAAATACTATTACAATTTCCACAATACAATTCCCAAAAGTCGGTGTCACAGTTTCACGGACTGTCTATGAATACTACAAATATAGGTCTGAACAAATAATGTACTACTGTCTCAGAAATGTGTAAAGACAGGAAATAAATAGGATATAAGGTGATGCCAAGGCTTGCGGATGCCTGCAGGACTACCTCAGTGTCGCTTGATGGACCGAAGAGAGCCTCAGTATCCACTGGGTCCTGTACCGAGATCTGCACAACAAAAATTGTGCAGGTGTAGTATCAGTACAACCGGCCCGATATACTGAGTAAGTGCCGAGCCTAACCTCGGCGAAGTAGTGACGAGGCTAGGACACGACAAATAATAATACTTGTGCAGTTTAATAATATATATAGAAATAACGACGAGAAGTAAACAGTTAAGTACAAAAAAATAGGGAAAACATGATGGGAAAAAGGGAAAGCAATTACTGAATAAAAGGACAAGGCAACGGTCTAAATATCATAATAACAACAGGAAATAACAACACAGAACAAACAAGTGCACGACATTACCCTTCGTGCTTTAGTCTCATCCTCACCAAAACAAGTGCACGGGATCACCCTTCGTGCTTTTACTCTCATCCTCACCAAAACAAGTGTACGGCATCACCCTTCGTGCTTTTACTCTCATCCTCACCAAGGCAATAAATAAATAAAAACGGCACGGCATTATCCTTCATGCTTTCAAATATCATATCATGGCACGACATCACCCTTCGTGCTTTTACACTCTCATCCTCACAATGCAATAAATAAATACAGGGCATCACCCTTCGTGCTTCACACTCTTCCTCACCCAAACAATATCAAGAACAACAGTTTGGCAAGGAAAATCAACAACATAAATCATAACTCACAACATCCCGGCAAGGGAACAACAATAGAAAGAATATTGTCACGGCAAGGGACACAACTATAACCAATCTCGCTTAAGGGTATAACTTAACAAAATAATCCTCAACCGAACAATTAATCAACAGTATTCACAACCAAGAATATCCATCAATTGAATAACCTCCAAAGTGAAATTTACTTCATAACACAGGCAATATCGATGAAATCACATATATCATAAAAACCGACTCACGGGCATGCTTGAAAACAACATATAGGTACTCGTCACCTCACCTATACGTTGAACATGGAATAAACATGTAGAAATTAAGACTCAACACCTATTCCCTCAAGCTAAGGTAAGGCCAAACACTTACGTCGACTTCCACGATCAAAATCAAGCCTCAAGCACCGCTTTTTCTTGTGAACCCGACTCCAAATCAACCGTATCTAGACATAATTGAGTCAATATCATCAATAAATGCTAAACAACTCCATTCCAATGCTTAATTATAGGTTTTCCAGCATCCTTCCCAAAAATCGATAAATCGACCCTAGGCCCGCTTGGTCGAAACACGAGGTTCGGACAAAAACCCGATCACCCATTAAACCACGAGCCTGAATATATAATTTTGTTTGAAATTCGACCCCAAAACGAGGTCAAATTCCCAATTAATCAAAAAGCCCTAACTCTACCCAAATCCTTAATCTTCTACCCTTATTCTTATGTTTTTGGCCTAGAATTCTAATGGGTGTTGATAAAAATGGAAGAGAATGAGTCTAAGATTACTCATCTATGAAGCTATGGTGAAGAAGTTTTTCAAAAATCGCCCAAGGAGGTGTGGAGAAGAAGACGTTTGTGAAAAATGGGTAATTCCTGTAATGTTTTCTGTTTTTGAACCTAAAAATAACTGGGCGGATTTGACCTATGCGATCCCGGGGGAGGGAATGCGATCACATAGTTCACTGGGTTCCACGCTCCGCGATCACGAATGAAAGGATGCGACCGCATAGAGGTCTGACCCTTACACTCCGCATTCGCGAGGGAAAAGGATGTGGTCGCACAGTACAAACTTAACCCAGCCCCCCAGCCTGCCTACTACTCTATGCGGTCGCTGAACATGTTATGCGATCACATAGTGTTACAAATTTCCCCTCTTAACACTGTGCTATGCGATGGAGAAGGGCCCTATGCGATCGCATAAAACTCAACACCAGACACTAGAAAAAGGCTCAAACGCCATATTTTTCCTAAGTTTAACACCCCGACACCTATCTGAAACACACCCGAGCCCCCGGGGCTCTAAACCAAATATGCACACAACCTCAAAACCATCCTACGGACTTATCCGTGCGATCGAATTGCCAAACTAACATCATAAACATCGAATTAAACCCTAAAATCAATGAAATATTTCAAACTTCTTTAAACATCAACTTTTGCATTTTTTGTCTGAATCACGTCAAATGAAGTCCGTTTCTTACCAAACTTTACAGATATGACACAAATATTATGTCAAACCTGTACCGGGCTACGGAACCAAGATACGGGCCCGATACCACAGGTTTCACATGTAATTTCATTTTCAAAATCACTTATATTTTTCATAAAATAATTTCTTTTAAAAATTCATTTCTCGGACTTGGGACCTCAGAATTCGATTCTGGGCATACGCCCAAGTCCCATATTTTCGTACGGACCCTCCGGGACCGTCAAATCAGAGGTCCGGGTCCGTTTACAAAAATTTTTGACCAAAGTCAACTTAATTCAAATTTCAAATTCAAACTTATCATTTTTATCAGTTTTTTAGATAAAAGCTTCCCGGCTACACGCCCCGGCTGGGCACAGAAATCGAGGTGAGATAGAAGGAGGATTTCACGACCTCTGAAAATAGAATTACTAAAAATACACGGGATGAACTTTTGGGTCATCACAATTCCACCTCTAAAACAAACGTTCGTCCTCGAATGGACATAGAAAGGTACCTGAATCAGGAAAAAGATGGGGATATCGGCTCCGCATATCGGACTCAGACTCCCAGGTAGCTGCCTAAACAGTCTGACCTCTCTACTGAACACGAACCGCAGGATAACTCTTTGATCTCAACTGACAAACCTGCCGGGCTAATATGGCTACCGGCTCCTCCTCATAAGTCAAATCCTTGTCCAATTGGACATTGCTGTAGTCTAGCACATTAGATGGATCGGCAAGATACTTGCGAAGAATAGATACATAAAACACCGGATGCTCGACTGATAAACTCGATGGTAAGACAAGTCTGTAGGACACTTCTCCTACCTTATCAAGAATCTCAGAGGGACCAATGTACCTAGGGCTCAACTTGCCCTTCTTTCCGAACCTCATCACGCCCTTCATGGGCGACACCCGAAGCAATACCCGGTCTCCTATCATAAATTCCAAAGCACGAACTCTGCGGTCTTCACAACTCTTCTGCCTGGATTGAGCCGTACGAAGTATATCCTGAATGATCTTCAACTTATCCAAGGCATCCTGAACTAACTCTGAACCCAACAACCTAGCCTCTCCCGGCTCGAACCACCTGGCGACCGACACCACCTACCATACAATGCCTCATAAGGAGCCATCTGAATGCTCAACTGATAGCTGTTGTTGTAGGCAAACTCAGTTAAAGGCAAAAACTGGTCCCATGAACCTCCAAAGTCAAGGACACATGCCCGCAACATATCCTCCAAGATCTGAATAGTGCGCTCGGACTGCCCGTCCGTCTGAGGATGAAACGATGTGCTCAACTCAACCCGTGTTCCCAACTCACGCTGAAATACTCTCCAGAAATAGGAGGTAAACTAAGTACCTCGGTCAGAAATAATGGACACGGGCACACCGTGCAATCGAACAATCTCCCTAATGTAGATCTTTGCCAACTTCTCTGAAGAATACGAAATTGATACAGGAATGAAGTGTGCTGACTTGGTCAGCCTATCCACAATGACCCACACCGCATCAAACATCCTCTGAGTCCGTGGGAGTCCAACTACGAAATCCACGGTGATACGCTCCCAATTGCACTCGGGAATCTCAATCTGCTGCATCAAACCACCGGGTCTCTGGTGCTCGTACTTAACCTGCTGACAGTTCAAGCATCGTGCTACATATGCCATAATATCTTTCTTCATCCTCCACCACCAATAATGTTGCCGCAAATCCTAGTACATCTTTGCGGCGCCTGGATGAATGGAATACCAGGAACTATGGGCCTCTTGCAATATCAACTCACGAATCCCATCAACATCAGGTACACAAATCTGACCGTGCATCCTCAAGACTCCATCATCACCAACTGTAACCTGCTTGGAACCTCCGTGCCGAACCATATCCCTGAGGACACATAAATGACGATCATCATATTGCCTGTCCCGAATATGCTCAAACAATGAAAAACGGGCTACGGTATAAGCCAAAACACTACCAGTCTCTGAAACATCCAATCTCATGAACCGATTGGCCAAAGCCTGAACATCTAAAGCAAGCGGTCGCTCCCAGACCAGTATATAAGCAAGACTACCCTTGCTGACTGACTTCCGACTCAAGGCATCGGCCACCACATTGGCCTTTCCTGGATGATATAAAATGGTAATGTCATAGTATTTCAACAGCTCCAACCATCTTCTCTGCCTCATATTCAACTCTTTCTGCTTGAACAGATACTGCAAACTCTTATGATCCATGAACACCTCACAAGACACATCATACAGATAATGCCTCCAAATCTTTAGCGCATGGACAATGGCTGCTAACTCTAAATCATGAACTCAATAGTTCTTCTCATGAACCTTCAACTAACGTGAAGCATAAGCTATAACCTTGCCATCCTGCATCAACACTACACCATGTAAAACCCGTGAAGCATCACAATACACGGTATATGGCCTTGAACCTGTCACGACCTAAAACCTATGGATTGTGATGGCACCGGACACCACTGTCGGGCAAGCCAATTCCTTAATTCGTACAAATACCTTCCTATTTAAAAAAATTCAAAATCGTTGCCCTTATTGCATTTCACAATCAAATAAATAAACTGTTGTAGATTTAAATACGACGGAAGGTACCTTTAATTTAATAAAACAAGACTCAACACATCCCCAGAACCCGGTGACACAAGTACATGAGCAGTTTCTAAGAATTTATTCAATTATACAACTAGTGTCCGAGGAATAAATGGGACAAAGGCAACAAAGATACAAGTAATGATATGGAAAGAAGGAGACTCTGTCAACTGCGGAACGCCTCCAGATGAATGCAGCCCGAGTAAGTCTCTGAATCAACTTCTGAACTATGAAGGTACTTGTGCAACAAAATGCACAGAAAGTGTAGCATGAGTACATATACATATATGTACCCAGTGAGTATCCCGTCTAAAATGGAAGAAGTAGTGAAGAGAGGTCGACTAGATACTAACTAAGGTCCAGCAACCTAATATAAAATGAGATATGGCTAAAGCAATCGGCATGCGAAGCAGTAAACTGCAAGTTCATAAACACATAATGTAATACGAGTAAGAACCCCAAGTACCTATTTCTCTTATTAAACAATACCTGCCAATCCAGTCTTATGTGCTCCAGACTCAAGTGTACATATACCGACACGGACAAGACAACCGGCCGGAGTCATAAGGTAGGTCATGAGGACTGAGGTCATAAGCTTCACACGATCGCGAATCATACATGCGACTCGTGTGCTGACTCGATAGTAATAAGCTCCCCACGATCGTGCATTATGCCTGCGACTCGTGTGCTGACTCGATAGTAATAAGGTCCCCACGATCACGCATCATGCCTGCGACTCATGTGCTGATTCGATAATCAATATGTATAAGCTGACCCACGATCGCGCATCCAGTCCACGACTCGTGTGCTTACTCGATAATAATAGTATTCATATATAGGTGCCTACAGGTACCGACTCAACTGTGAACTCAACAGGATTGTGTCAATATCATATCAGTGATAGCCAATTAGGATTTACATCATCATATTTCACCTCTTTCATGTCATTTCAACAATAAACACAATTTATAATACATACAATGGTCCAAATAAGGCACATAATGGAATGCTCATGAGTCCTACGGCTACCCGACATAGCAATATAGTCGCCACGTACGGACTCACATCACGTGGTACGTACGCGGCCTCAACAACATGTACACATAGTAAACAAGGAACCTATGGGGACATTTCCACCTTACAAGTTTGGAAAGAGACTCACCTCGACGAAATCACCCCTCGGATCAAGGATGCGCTCGAATCTCCGAAATCTACTCTCGACGGCTCGCAACTAGCCAAATATAGAATAATCGAATCATTTTAAGTTCAAAGAAGGAGAATTAACAAGGAAATCCCAAAATTAGGTGCTCTTGAAGAAACTTGGAATTTCGACCCCAGGCCCACTCGTTCGGATTTCGAAAATTCTTGAAGGATTAAATTACCCGAAGCCTTACTAATTAAATTATACAATTCATGCTCAAATCGTGGCAAAAGATCACATTTTCCAAATTCTAGGTTTCTTAGCAAATTCCCACATTTCCCCCCAATTTTTATATCAAATCTATGTAATAAATCTTGCATTTAACTTGAAAATAAGTAGAAACAATTTACCTTTGATGCTTGATGAAATCCCCCTTGAAATTCTCTCCAAAATCATCCAAGCCATATGAAAGAAATGAAGAAAATGGGCCAAATTCGTGTTTAAAAAATCTGTCCATGCTTCACCGGGTTGTACCTTGCACTTGTGCTGTACAGGTTATACATCCTATTAAAAATTTTCCTTGTTGGACACCTTCCGTTAAAACACCCATAACTTCTTGTAGAAATATCCAAATAACAAATGGTTTGAATATTTAAAAACTAGACTCGAAGATATTTAATTTTATAGGTTGTACACCATATAACTCCTTATATATACCGAGATATGAGCTTCTAAAGTCAGCTCCAGGCATCAGAAAATTCTTGCAAAAACTGCTCTACCAATCTTCTTCAATCGGTCATAAAGTTTTGCAAAAAAACTCCAAATGACAAATGATTTAATGTTATGAAAACTAGACATCACGATCTACAACTTTCATGTTTTGCAAATTTTCAGATTCCTTATATATTCTTATATATACGCTTCCAAAGTTAGCTGCTCGACGCACAATTTGCTGTCAAAAAATGCACCAGAAAATTTCTGCAATTTTTTTCCTTCTTTTTCGTCCGAAATTCATTCCGTTAACCTTCCGAAATCGTCCCGAGGCCCTCGGGACCTTAACCATTATACCAACATGTCCCAAAACATGATACGAACTCGCTCAAGGCCTCAAATCACATCAAACAACGTCGAAATAATGAATCGCTCTCCAATCCAAATCTTTAAGAACTTAGAATTTCAAACTTCTACATCTGACGCCGAAACCTATCAAATAACGTGCGATTGACCCCAAATTTTGCACACAAGTCATATTCGACATTACGGACCTGTTCCAACTTTCGGAACTGGAATCCGACCCCGATATCAAAAAGTCAAACTCTCGGTCAAACTTCTCAAAAACCTTCAAATTTCTATCTTTAGCCAAATGACTTCAAAATGACATGCGGACATCCGAATTCACTTCCGATCACGCTCCCAACTCCATAATCACAATACGGCGCTATTCCCAGACTCGGAATCCCAAACGGACATCAATATCATTGAAATGCGCTTCAAGCCAAACTTAGGAAATTTCTTCAAAAATGCTGACTTCCACAATATACACCGAAATGCTCTCGAGTTATCCAAATCCTGATCCAGACATACGCCCAAGTCCGAAATCAACATACAAATCTGCTGGAACTATCGGATCCTGATTCCGAGGTCGTTTACTCAAAATTCTAGTCTTACTCAATTTCTTCAACTTAAGGCTTCTGAAATGAGAATTTTTCTTTCAATTTAACTCTGAACCTCTTGAATTTCAACTCTGACCATACATACAAGTCACAATACCCGAAATGAAGTTGTTCATGGCTCCTTACTACTGAACAACGCGCTAGATCTCAAAATGACTGGTCGGGTCGTTACATTCTCCCCCACTTAAACAGACGTTCGTCCTCGAACGTACCAAGAACTGCCCCAGAATTATCTGAAATCACTGACCAACACCACGTGCACCTGCCCGTGCTGACACAACACATTTGAACACATTAACTTGATAAAATCTGAAGATATTCCATTTTTTCCCATATATTAAACTCAGACCCTAGTCCCAACACTTGAAATTCTCTGTCATGCCTGATTCTAATATGTGCGCACCGTATCAACTACCACACGAGGCATCAGAACACAACTGAGTATCCTTGCTGAATCAGCACCATACACCGCATAATCCATCATCTGACCACAATGACGCTCCCTGAACCTTAACAGCCAGAATTCTACGAATTTGATACTCTCAATGCACTTTATAAGATACACACATACATCCTGCTATAATGCTGACGATACCACCACAACGGAGGAAATGTGTAGAAATTCCTAACCAACTGCAGAGTTAACTAAACATCAAAATCCTTTCTCCTGACTACGATCATCATCTCATTGCAACCAATGATGGCGATTGTCCTGTAATATACTTGCATAGTCTTATCACACCGATCCAGATTTATAAATTTTGTCTTACCTAGTATGAACTGCTAAGACAACCAATCACCCCAAACACGGCCATTAGCCTCACACGATGCCACAATGCGCCAATAGGCCACAATTCGAACACGACACATAA
>ML257052.1:0-45281 GCA_005239495.1 Nicotiana undulata | reverse complement strand
TTAAGCAGTGGTCTGAACCATCATAACACCTCCGGGACCCGCCTACACCTGACAGTCCATAGCACTTGAATGATTCTAACTGAAGTCTATTACGACGGCCGACAAGACCCGCACACATTTGCACAAACCATACACATACTCAATCACGCCGAAGAAATTGATCACTGCCGTACTTGTGCCATTTCAACCATGGATAACCAACCTATCTTCTTTTAATCATCTTTAATTGCCTCAAAGGTAATACTAACTTCCTTCAACTCATAGCTGCTCAACCCTCACTCATCCAGAGTGACCTTGATTCACAAGACCATGCTGCCTAAATTCCGCAACCCGTCTCACAACCTCTTGATAATCTTTCTACAACCCGGAGTCTATTTCCCTCACTCATCTGATACTATCCAGCGTGCTGAAATAACATAGACCACTCCAACCATCATCCTTCCTCTTAGATATTATACTGCAGAAGCTCGATTCTTAATTATACTGCTACCTGAAACCCTTAAACAATGCATTCTCTAACTTTTGAATTCATTAGGACCACCACTGAGAGTCACCTACTCTGACTGGCCCCGATTACATTCAACTCCAAGGATCTCCTAGCACATAAACACCCTTTCAGCGAAGCACGTGACTGAGTCGCTACCCTTACAACTTGCCTATGCCTTAAGCACGAATTCTTAATTTTTCCCAAAACCTAGCCCTGGTCCAATAGGACAAACTTCGCACACATTTATCGAATGACATGCTCAATTACCGCTTTACTCCTTTCCCTTAGCTGTAACAACTTACCAATATACCGACAATCCGCAACTCCATGAGGAAACAACCCCCACAACCCAACTGCAGGTGGTGGGACTCCCCCACTTTGGTTAACCTTATTCCTTTAAGCACTACCCAACTTCTTTTCCTTACGCCTGGCCTTTTTGAAATGGAACCACCACCTATCACTTTTCACATATCTTCCTTCATCGTGTGCTTCTCAATTACGTCCTCAATTCAACATCCTTCTCTGTAGCTCTTTGAGCCAGCAGATCACCACAACTTCGAACTCTCCGAAGATCATCTTTCTCGAGTTGCCTTCATTAGAGGTAACTGTTCAATTCTAAACCACTACAGACCACGATCTCTAACAACCGCTTCTTCAGCACCGCTTCACAGCACTCTAACCCCATGCAACCGAAGAGCTATAACACCGGCGAATTTAACATATCCTATTCGATCAAACAACGATACCACAACACAGGTGAATACTCCACCTTGCTCGATAGAACCAATCTTACTACTTTATCAATTTGAACCGGACCGTTCATAGTCCAAGTGTCTTTCCTCCGCCGAAACTAAAATATTGAAATCTCAAAACTGCGCTCTGAGAAGATCTCCCTTCAAGTCATTCATTGCCCCTACATATGGGCAAGCATCCTACCATCCTATCAACACCGCACGATATCCAATCGTAAGCATCATAACAACCTGATCATAGCCTCAAAGTCCTCAGAAACACAATTACTGAGCTGAAATAACATATTATTCGCCTGCAGGGCAACAACAACAGCCCCAACCAACTGCACATGGAAAACATCTCGCACCATATCCGTAGCACCATTTCAATTACTCAAATCCTAGAGTCATAGCAAGAGCTTCGCGACGTATAAGATTGAGTAGGAAGAATCATAGGCATAAGCCTTAATGGAATCAAATCGCACGATGAAGAATCAAGAAGGGAAGTACTCCTACAGCCCTATAGCCTCTCGAAGATAAGTACAGACGTCTCTGTACCCATTCGCAAGACTCTATTAGACTTGCTCATGACTCGTGAAACCTAAGGGAACCTAGTGCTCTGATACCACGTTGTAACTACCCAAAACCTATGGGTTGTGATGGCGCCGGACACCACTGTCGGGCAAGCCAATTCCTTAATTCGTACAAATACCTTCCTATTTAAAAATTTCGAAATCGTTGCCCTTATTGCATTTCACAATCAAATAAATAAACTATTGTAAATTTAAATACGACGGAAGGTGCCTTTAATTCAATAAAACAAGACTCAACACATCCCCAGAACCCGGTGACACAAGTACATGAGCAGTTTCTAAGAATTTATTCAATTATACAACTATTGTCCGAGGAATAAATGGGACAAAAGCAACAAAGATACAAGTAAAGATATGGAAAGAAGGAGACTCTATCAACTGCGAAACGCCTCCGGATGAATGCAGCCCGAGTAAGTCTCTGAATCAACTTCTAAACTATGAAGGTACCTGTGAAACAAAATGCACAGAAAGTGTTGCATGAGTACATATACATATATGTACCCAGTGAGTATCCCGTCTAAACTCGAAGAAGTAGTGACGAGAGGTCGACTTGATACTCACTAAGGTCCAGCAACCTAATATAAAATGAGATATGGCTAAAGCAATCGACATGCGAAGCAGTAAACAACAAGTTCATAAACACATAATGTAATACGAGTAAGAACCCCAAGTACCTATTTATCTTATTAAACAATACATGCCAATCCAGTCTTATGTGATCCAGACTCAAGTGTACATATACCGACACAGACAAGACAACCGGTCGGAGTCATAAGGTAGGTCATAAGGACTGAGGTCATAAGCTTCCCACGATCGCGAATCATACCTGCGACTCGTGTGCTGACTCAATAGTAATAAGCTCCCCACGATCTTGCATCATGCCTGCGACTCATGTGCTGACTCGATAGTAATAAGCTCCCCACGATCGCGCATCATGCATGCGACTCGTGTGTTGACTCGATAATCAATATGTGTAAGCTGACCCACGATCGCGCATCCAGTCCACGACTCGTGTGCTGACTCGATAATAATAGTATTCATATATAGGTACCTATGGGTACCGACTCAACCGTGAACTCAACAGGATTGTGTCAATATCATATCACTGATAGCCAATTAGGATTTACATCATCATATTTCACCTATTTCATGTCATTTCAACAATAAACACAATTTATAATACATACAATGGTCCAAATAGGGCACATAATGGCATGCTCGTGAGTCCTACGGCTACCCGACATAGCAATATAGTCGCCACGTATGGACTCTCGTCACATGGTACGTACGCGGGCCCCACAACATGTACACATAGCAAACAAGGAACCTATGGGGACATTTCTCCCTTACATGTTTGGAAAGAAGACTCACATCGACGAAATCACCCCTCGGATCAAGGATGCGCCCGAATCTCCGAAATCTACTCTCGACGGCTCGCAACTAGCCAAATATAGAATAATCGAATCATTTTAAGTTCAAAGAAGGAGAATTAACAAGGAAATCCCAAAATTAGGTGTTCTTGAAGAAACTTGGAATTTTGACCCCGGGCCCACTCGTTCGGATTTCGAAAATTCTTGAAGGATTAAATTACCCGAAGCCTTACTAATTAAATTATACAATTTACTTCAAAAATTAATGCTCAAATCATGGCAAAAGATCATATTTTCCAAATTCTAGGTTTCTTAACAAATTCCCACATTTTCCCCCAAATTTCATATCAAATCTATCTAATAAATCTTTTATTTAACTTGAAAATAAGTAGAAACAACTTACCTTTGATGCTTGCTGAAATCCCCCTTGAAATGCTCTCCAAAATCATCCAAGCCAAATGAAATAAAGGAAGAAAATGGGCCAAATTCGTGTTTAAAGAATCTGCCCATGCTTCACCGGGTTGTATCTTGCACTTGTGTTGTACAGGTTGTACATCCTATTAAAATTTTCCCTTGTTGGACACCTTCTGTTAAAACACTTATAACTTCTTGTAGAAATATCCAAATAACAAAAGGTTTGAATATTTAAAAACCAGACTCGAAGATCTTTAATTTGATAGGTTGTACACCATATAACCCCATATATATCCCGAGATATGAGCTTCTAAAGTTAGCTCCAGGCATCACAAAATTCTTGCAAAAACTGCTCCACCAGTCTTCTTCAATCGGTCATAACGTTTTGCACAAAACTCCAAATGACAAATGGTTTAATGTTCTGAAAACAAGACTTCAAGATATACAATTTCATGTTTCGCAAATTTTCAGATTAATTATAGATTCTTATATATATATGATTCCAAAGTTAGCTCCTCGACGCACAATTTGCTGTCCAAAAATGCACTAGAAAATTTCTGCAATTTGTTTCCTTCTTTTTCGTCCGAAATTCATCCCGTTAACCTTCCGAAATCCGAGGCCCTCGGGACCTTAACCAATTATACCAACATGTCCCAAAACATGATACGAACTCGCTCGAGGCCTCAAATCACATCAAACAACGTCGAAATCATGAATCGCTCTCCAATCCAAATCAAGAACTTAAAATTTCAAACTTCTACATCCGACGCCGAAACCTATCAAATCACGTCCGATTGACCCCAAATTTTTCACACAAGTCATATTCGACATTACGGACCTGCTCCAACTTTCTGAACTGGAATCCGACCCGGATATCAAAAACCTTCAAATTTTTATCTTTAGCCAAATGACTTCAAAATGACCTCCGGACATCCGAATTCACTTCCGATCGCGCTCCCATTTTCATAATCACAATACGGAGCTATTCCCAGACTCGGAATCCCAAACAGACATCAATGTCATTGAAATGTGCTTCAAGCAAAACTTAGGAAATTTCTTCAAAAATGCGGACTTCCACAATATACACTGAAACGCTCTCAAGTTATCCAAATCCTGATCCGGACATACGCCCAAGTCTGAAATCACCATACAAATTTGCCGGAAACTTCGGATCCTGATTCCGAGGCCGTTTACTCAAAATTCCAGTCTTACTCAATTTCTTCAACTTAAGGCTTCTAAAATGAGAATTTTCCTTTCGATTTAACTCCGAACCTCCTGAATTTCAACTCTGACCATACATACAAGTCACAATACCCGAAATGTAGTTGTTCATGACTCCTAACTACTGAACGACGCACTGGATCTCAAAGCGACCGGTCGGGTCGTTACAAAACCTGTGGGCAAAACTAACATTGGTGTCGTGGTCAAGGCTGTCTTGAGCTTCTGAAAGCTCGCCTCACACTCATTTGACCACCTGAACTGTGCACCCTTCTGAGTCAACTTGGTCATCGGGTCTTCAATAGATGAAAAGCCCTCCACAAACCGACGATAATAGCCAGCTAAGCCCAAGAAACTCCGAATCACTGTAGCTGAGGTGGGTCTAGGCCAAACTTTGACTGCTGAAATCTTCTAGGGATCTACCTGAATACCCTCTGCCGACACAACATGGCCTAGAAATAATGCAACCGAACTCAACCAGAACTCGCACTTCGAAAATTTGGCATACAACTGACTGTCCTTCAGAGTCTGGAGAACGACTCGAAGGTGATGCTCATGCTCCTCTCGGATGTGGGAGTAAATCAATATATTGTCAATGAAAGCAATAACAAACGAATCCAAATAGGGCCTGAACACTCGGTTCATCAAATCCATAAAAGCAGCTGGGGCATTTGTCAACCCCAATGACATCACCAAGAACTCATAATGCCCATACCGAGTGCGAAAGGTTGTCTTCGGGACATCAGACGCCCTAATCCTTAACTGATGGTAGCCTGATCTAATGTCAATCTTGGAAACCACTGTAGCACCTTGAAGCTGGTCGAACAAATCATCAATCCTCGGCAAAGGATACTTATTCTTGATAGTAACCTTGTTCAATTATCGATAGTCAATACACATCCTTATTGAGCCATCTTTCTTCTTAACAAACAACACTGGCGCACCCCAAGGAGAAACACTAGGAATGATAAATCCTTTAGCTAGCAAATCCAGTAACTGATCCTTCAACTTCTTTAACTCTGGCGGGGCCATACGATATGACGGGGTAGAAATGGGCTGAGTGTCCGGAGCCAAATCAATGCAAAAGTCAATATCCCTGTCGGGTGGCATACTCGGCAGGTCAGCAGGAAATAACTCTGAAAACTCACAGACAACGGGTACGGACTCCATAGAAGGAACCTCGGCACTAGAATCACAAACATAAGCCAAATAGGTCAAACAACCCTTCTCGACCATGCGCCGAGCCTTCACATATGAGATAACTCTGTCGGAGGAATGACTAGGAGTCCCCCTCCACTCCAATCGGGGTACTCCCGGTAAGGACAAGGTCACACTCTTGGCATGACAGTCCAGAATAGCATGCTAGGGTGATAACTAATCCATCCCCAATAACCATATCAAGAAGTAAAAGATCAATATGGATCTCAAGACCACCAATAACCACTATACATGACCGGTGAACTCGATCTGCCACAATGGAATCACCCACCGGTGTAGGCATACATGAGCACTAAGGAAATCACGGGGCATAATCAGATAAGGAGCAAAATAGGAGAACACATAGGAAAATGTGGACACCGGATCAAACAACACCGAAGCATCTCTGTTGCAAACTGAAACCATACCTGTAATGTATGCATCAGAGGCCTCAGCCTCAGGTCTGGCGGGAATATCATAGCATCGGGGCTGAGCCCTACCAATTTGAACATCCCTAGGTCGACCTACTGCGGGCTGACCTCTACCCGTCATAGCTTGTCCTCCACCTCTAACTATCTGCCTCCACCTCTGGCACCTCGACCTCCACCCCTAGCTGGCTGAGGGGGTGGGGGTGCACCTTGTGCGAGAATCATAGCACGGGAACCCTAATGCTGAGAACCACTAGAAGCTCGGGGGCAATACCTAGAAATGTGACCTGGAACACCACAAGAGTAACAAGACCTCTGCTGCTGAGACTGTTGGCCCTAAAGTCCCTGTCGACATGAATAACCCCCCTGGAAGCTCTGAAGCAGCAGTGCACTGATAGGAGCTGGTGGTGCACTGGGGGATACCTGGAGTGCTGACTGGAATGGTCTAGGAGGATGACCTCTGCCTCCAGATGAGGCACCACTGAATCGGCCAAAATGATGAGGCCTCTTGTCAGACCCCTGACCACTGCCCTGTGAAAAGACCATCTCAATACGCTTGGCCACATTGGCCGCCTCCTGAAATGAAATATCATTACTTGTCTCTCTAGCCATCTGAATTCTAATCGGCTGATCCAGCCCTTCAATAAACCTCCTCACTCTCTCTCGTTCTGTGGGGAGTATCATGATAGCATGTCGGGCCAAAGTGGTAAACCGGGTCTTATACTGGGTGAGTGGCATAGAGCCCTGCTGGAGACGCTCAAACTACCTCCGAAGATCCTCTCTCTAGGTAACTGGTAGAAACTTATCCAAGAACAACTCAGAGAACTGAGCCCATGACAAAGACGAAGATCCAGCTGGTCTGGTCAAGCAATAATCCCTCAACCAAGTCTTGGCGGGACCAGAAAGATGGAACGTAGCAAAATCGACCCCATTGGTCTCCACGATCCCCATGTTCCAAAAAACCTCATATCAACTGTCTAAATAATCCTGCGGGTCCTCTAATGGTGCGCTAGTGGAAGTAGTAGGAAATAACTTGGTGAACCGATCTAATCTCCATAAAGCATCAGCAGACATGGTTGCTCCCTAAACGGCTTGTGCCACAATACCTGGCTGAGCTACTCCAACTGTCTGAGGTGCTGGGTTCTAGAACTGAGAAGCTAACTGCTCTGGTGTGCGGGTGGTAGGCGTCTGGGCCCCTCCCCAGCATGACATACGGCTGGTACTGTAGGAAGTAGACCGGCCTGAGCCACACTATCCATAAGGCCTACTAAGCGGACCAGAGCGTCCTGAAGTACTAGGGTTTCAATGAACCCCTCTGGGACCTGAGCTGGTCCAACTAGGAGTGTTTGAGTAGGAACCTCCTCAGCAACCTCCACCTGGGGATCCTCTACTTGTGATGCTTCTCTGGGCTGAGCCCTGGCCCTGCCTCGGCCTCTAGCACGGCCTTGACCCCTAGTAGGAGCTGCAACGGGAGAATCGGGTTGCTGATCGGTAGATGAGGAAGCACGTGTTCTTGCAATATGCGAGAGAATAAAATAGAAACTCAGTTAGCATTTAGAACTCAAATCGCACGACATAAAAGAATTTATGTGAAGTAATTCCTAACTTTGCAGCCTCTGGGGGATCAGTACAGACATCTCCGTACCGATCCCTCAGACTCTACAAAGCTTGTCCATGAATTGTGAGACCTAGGTAACCTAGCGCTCTGATACCAACTTGTCACGACCCGATATCCCACCGTCGGGACCGTGATGGCGTCTAATGTTGAACCCGCTAGACAAGCCAACGTTACCGGTTATTCTAACTTGTTTCCTTATTTTTAACAATTTATAGGTGATATACAAGATCGGTATAAACAAAAATACGGAACAAATGAAAGCTAACAACTTAATTAAATACTATTACAATTTCCACAATAAAATTCTCAAAATTCGGTGTCACAATTTCACAGACAGTCTATGAATACTACAAGTATAGGTCTAAACAAATAAAGTACTCTTGTCTTAGAAATGTGTAAAGACAGGAAAGAAATAGGATAGAAGGTGACGCCAAGGCCTGCGGACGCCTGCAGGATTACCTCAGTGTCGCCTGATGGACCGAAGGGAGCCTCAGTATCCACTGGGTCTTGTACTGGGATCTGCACAACAAAAATTGTGCAGGTGTAGTATCAGTACAACCGACCCCATGTACTGAGTAAGTGCCGAGCCTAACCTCGGCGAAGTAGTGACGAGGCTAGGACACGACAAATAATAATACCTGTGTAGTTTAATAATACATACGGAAATAACGACGAGAAGTAAACAGTTAAGTACACAAAAACAGGGAAAACATGCTGGGGAAAAAGGGAAAGAAATTACTAAATAACAGGACAAGGCAACAGTCTAAATATCATAATAACAACAGGAAATAACAACATATAACAAACAAGTGTACGACATCACCCTTCGTGCTTTACTCTCATCCTCACCAAAACAAGTGTACGGCATCACCCTTCGTGGTTTTACTCTCATCCTCACCAAAACAAGTGCACGACATCACCCTTCGTGCTTGTACTCTAACCCTCACCAAGGCAATAAATAAATAAAAACGACACGGCATTATCCTTCGTGCTTTCAAATATCATATCATGGCACGACATCACCCTTCGTGCTTGTACTCTAACCCTCACCAAGGCAATAAATAAATAAAAACGACACGGCATTATCCTTCGTGCTTTCAAATATCATATCATGGCACGACATCACCCTTCGTGCTTTTACACTCTCATCCTCACAATGCAATAAATAAATACACGGCATCACCCTTCGTGCTTTACACTCTTCCTTGTGAACACCCAATTTTTGCCCCGCATTGAAATTACTCCTAAAAATAATCAAAAATGATTTTTTAATAAATTTTAAGAATTTTTCTTTGTTTAGTTCCATGTCGTGCATGTTTAATATTTTAAATTATAGAAAAATCATAAAAATCGTCACATTTCCATTTCATGCCATCTTAGGTTTAATGTGCATTTTTAGGAATTAATTACTTATCAAATTATAGACTTAATGCATTGAAACATGCATTTTTAGTTAATTAATAGAAAATAACGATAATTAGCTTAATTTTACAAAATAGGCTTAATTCGCGAATATGGAGTTGAAATGGCTACAACTTAAGCTTAATTATTTGCTGAAGAGAGAAAGGAAAGACAGCTATTTGGGCCAACTTTTCTGGGTCCAACACTTACCCATCACACCAATTCCACCCAGCCCAATAGAAAACCGGTCAAGAACCCACGACCCGCCAACCCGACCCGCTTCCTCCACTATTAAAAAATAACCTAGACCTAAAATGAGACCTAATCTCTAGAACCGGAAGAGGAGGCCGTTTACCCCACTCCCCTTCGATGGTCTTCTTCCTTTCCCCTTTAAGAGATCAAAAATTCCCTTCCCCTTCACGTCATCTTCTCAAAATCACCCACAGACACAATAACTTCTTGAAATCAGAAAATCCTTGATCTTGAAGAGCATCAGCCGTTCCCCTTCATCTTCATCCTAAAGAAGATAGAATCGGCCTCCACCATTTAAAAACCTCGGCGATGTTGCTCGTTTCTTCATCTTCTTCTTCACACAAATTTGGAGCCATTTTTTATAGAAAAAGGTAAATAAATTATGAGAATTAAAAGGTTTGAATGCGATATCTGAGATGCAATTTCGAATATAAAAACAGAAAAAAGAACTCTGTTTCCTCTTCTGGACTTCGGTTCAAAATGGGTTTAATTGAATCGAGTTCGTCGCTATTGTTGATCGCCGTTGATTTTTGCTGTTGCGTTGCGACTTTGCCGAGTCTGTAGCTTAATTTCCTTGCTTCTTCTGTCAAGCCTTTATTTGGGAGCTGTAGTATTGCTTTCTTTTCTCATGCTAGGTAAGTTTCCGACTCCTTTGTATCATGTCTTTTTTGAATGATAAAATTTCTTTTTTTTGAAATCTTGAATGAAGTTTGCTTCTGTTGTTCAATCTCCACTTATGTGATTTTGTAAAGATAAATTGTTCATCAGATTTAAATATGCTCATGTTTGACTTGTTCAGTGATTCATTACCTGAAAATACATCATTGGTGTTATTATTTGGGTTTGGTTGGATTTTGTCGCCATAGAGAATTTCTCACCCAAGTTTCTCTGTCGCACTTTGTGGGTTGCGTTGTGGTGTTTAATAACAAAGTCGAAGCTTCTGTTAGTATTGGTATGAGTTCCCTAATGTACAATGAAAGGCCAAAATTATTTTGCTTTATTTAGGATTTAAGTTTGTGATTTCTTGTTTTATTGGAATGGACCAACCCCCTAATTGTAGCAGCTATTTACTGCTTTCATTCGGTATCGATCAGTCATTTTTGCTGTTTCATTAGAGATTTTGGACTCATGGTTCTGATTAATCTCATTGATTAGCAGCCTATTATGGCCCAATATGTTCTGAACTTGAAAAAAGCTCTTTGAAATGTCTGTATGACTTTGCCATCTATCTCTTTTTAAATCAGTTCAGTTGTTTACCGTGTAACACTACATGGGGCTGATGCAAAGGTGATTCTATTCTTCTTACTTGTGCTTCACAACTTGTTTCTATAATTAAGATGTTTTCTTTTTGTGTGGTCATAACTAGTTGTGGTGTATATAATTTTGCAATCTTTTTTACGGGGCAAACCTATGTAATCACTCGATTTTTCCAACACTGTTGTCTATGAGATGCTGTGATGGTGTCTATTTGTTGAGTGTGACTAACAGATGGGATGATAACGTATTCTGCTTATTATATATAATATTTGCGGGAACTAGCGTCAGATTATTAATTAAGTAATTCCTTTATGAAATGTTTTCCTTTATGAATCAAGGATGCACCTTTATCTGCACTCTACAATGTAATTTAACATTTTTGCTGCAAAGTTATCACATAACACTCTCATATATAATTTCAAATCTTGGGCCGTTGTTTTCTGTTCAAAGAGTAAATGATCTGCACGAGCATTTGTTCACTTATTTCTACGTAAAATGTCCATCATTGTTAATTGCGAGTTTGATTTAATGTTGAACAATTTTTGATGCATAAAGTTAGAATAAATTCGTGTGGCATGGTCACGATACATAAATTCAAATTCGGGTGCGCATTTCATGTGACCCGACCATAACTTCGAAGATTAAAATGAACATGTTACGAATCGCGGGTGCGTTTCATGTGACACGGTTCACACCATGTACCAAAACGATAAGTGTACGACATCGTGACTTATTCTAAAATAATCCCATATATATCAAAAGTGGTTTATGTACAAATCCTATAAGCTAAAAATACCCTCTTTTAGATAAAACCTATAAAACTTAGAGAGTAATCAAATATAACTTCAAATAAGCATTTTAAACCGTCACGACCATAGTCATGACTATATAATCTACACTCGGGTGTGGCAACTCATGTCCCCGACTCTAACTCCAAATAATAATAAAATTACATGTTGTAACTGCGGGTGCATTTCATGTGACGTAGTTATAACATGTCCCAAACAAACAAGTGCACGCCATCGTGACTTGTTTCAAGATAAATCCATAAATATTAAAGGCGGGTTTTTTAAAATCAAGAGGACAAATACACAATAGACTAAAACACGTAAATAATTGGATAATTTAGGCCAAATATTAATAGTTAAGTGACCGTGCTAGAACCACAGAACTCGGGAATTCCTAACACCTTCTCCCGGGTTAACAGAATTCCTTACTCGGATTTCTGGTCGCAGACAAATCAAAACAGAGTCAAATTCCTCGTTTTAGGATTTTCGAAACAAAACGGTGTCCCGGAGCATCGTCAAAAATCCGGGTGGCGACTCTGAAAAATAATAATAATATCCCAAATACGAACAATGTCACTTAAAGTGGAAAAACTCTCTTATTACCCTTCCTTAATCCGGGGGTAGTGAAAAAGGAGGTGTGACATTGCTCACCCAAACAATATCAAGAACAACAGTTTGGCAAGGAAAATCAACAACATAAATCATAAGTCACAACATCTCGGCAAGGCAACAACAATAGAAATAATACCGTCCCGGCAAGGGACACAACTATAACCAATCTCGCTCAAGTGTATAACTTAACAAAATAATCCTCAACCAAACATTTAATCAACAGTATTCACAACTAAGAATTTCCATCAATTGAATAACCTCCAAAGTAAAATTTACTTCATAACACAGGGAATATCGATGAAATCACATATATCATAAAAACCGACTCACGGTCATGCTTGACAACAACATATAGGTACTCGTCACCTCACCTATACATTGAACATGGAATAAACATGTAGCAATTAAGACTCAACACCTATTCCCTCAAGCTAAGGTTAGGCCAAACACTTACCTCGACTTCCACAATCAAAATCAAGCCTCAAGCACCGCTTTTTCTTTTGAACCCGACTCCAAATCAACTGTATCTAGAAATAATTGACTCAATAACATCAATAAATGCTAAACAACTCAATTCCAATGCTTAATTATAGGTTTTCGAGCATTCTTCCCAAAAATCCAAAAATCGACCCCGGGCCGGCTTGGTCGAAACACGAGGTTCGGACCAAAACCCAATCACCCATTCACCCACGAGCCCGAATATATAATTTGTTTTGAAATCCGACCACAAAACGAGGTCAAATTCCCAATTAATCAAAAAAGCCCTAACTCTACCCAAATTCATCTCATGTTTTTGGCAAAGAATTCTAATAGGTGTTGATAAAAATGGAAGAGAATGCGTCTAAGATTACTGACCTATGAAGCTATGGTGAATAAGTTCTTCAAAAATCGCCCAAGTAGGTGTGGAGAAGAAGAAGTTTGTGAAAAATGGGGTAATTTCCGTAAGGTATTATGTTTTTGAACTTAAAAATAACTGGGGGGATTTTACCTATGCGATCGCGGGGGAGGGAATGCGATCGCATAGTTGACTGGGTTCCACTCTCCGCGATCACGAATGAAAGGATGCGATCGCATAGAGGTCTGTCCCTTACACTCCGCGATCGCGAGGGAAAAGGATGCGGTCGCACAGTACAAACTTAACCCATCCCCCCTGCCTTCCTACTACTCTATGCGGTCGCGGAACATGTTATGCGATCGCATAGTGTTACAGATTTCCCCACTCAACACTGTGCTATGAGATCGCGAAGGGCCCTATGCGATTGCATAGTACTCAACACCAAACACCAGAAAAAGGCTCAAACACCAGATTTTCCCTAAGTTTAACACCTCGACACCTATCTGAAACACACCCGAGCCCTCGGGGCTCTAAACCAAATATGCAAACAACTTCAAAAACATCCTACGGACTTATTCGTGTGATCAAATTGCAAAAATAACATCATAAACATCGAATTAAAACCCAAAATCAATGAAATATATCAAAACTTCTTTAAACATCAACGTTTTGCATTTTTGGTCTGAATACGTCAAATGAAGTCCCTTTCTTACCAAAATTTACAAATATGACACAAATATTATATTGAACCTGTACCGGGATCCGGAACCAAGATACGGGCCCGATACCACAGGTTTCACATGTAATTTCATTTTCAAAATCTCTTATATTTTTCAGAAAAACATTTGTTTTAAAAATTCATTTCTCGGACTTGGGACCTCGGAATTCAATTTCGGGAATACGCCCAAGTCCAATATTTTCGTACGGACCCTCCGTGGCCGTCAAATTACGGGTGCGGCTCTGTTTACCAAAAAAGTTGACCAAAGTCAACTTAATTCAAATTTCAAAGGGAAATTGTCCCTCTAGGTAACCTTGTTTGCTATGTGATCTTGTTTGGGGGCTACGTACGCACCGAGTGACGAGAGTCCATACGTAGTGGCTATTACTGCTTCATCCGGTCAGTTAGGATACAACATGTTCATTGTTTTTCTTTGTTGTAGCATAGATATTACTTGTATACTTGTGTGATTGGTACTGTTGTCTTTGAACGTTGTGATACTTGGCTTGATTTAAGTGTTATAAGAGAATCACGGGATGGGATCGGGCCGTACGCCATGGCAGAGTGACGAGTGATTATATTATGGGATCGGGTTGTACGCCACGGCAGAGTGATGATTGATTATATTATGGGATCGGGCCGTACGCCACAACAGAGTGATGAGAGAGTATATTATGGTATCGGGTCGTACGCCACGACGAAGACTACAGGGTAGGATCGAGCCGTACGCCACGACGGAGATTGATACTACAGGGTGGGATCGGGCCGTACGCCACGGCGAAGATTTACAGGATAGGATCGGGCCGTACGACACAGCGTAGCGATGTGAGCGAGTACCATATGGGAGCGGGTCGTACGCCACGGCGGATACCAAACTTGTTTGATTTGAGATTGTTATTTGATGCTGGATATTGATGTACTTGATTATTTCTTTTACTTTCCTACAGTTTTCCTTACATCCTACTTACTTTATTACTGTTGGACCATAGTGGGTATCGAGTCGACCTCTCGTCACTACTTCTTCGAGATTAGACGGGATACTCACTGGGTACATATTTATGTATGTACTCATGCTGCACTTTCCTTTCTTTCTGCACTTGGTTGTGCAGGTCCAGAGGCTGGTCCGTCTGATTATCAGTCCAGTGCTAGATATTGACCGAGTGGCTATACTTCACGGTGAGCTGTCCTTCTTGGCGACTTCCTGGCAGCACCCTGGAGTTTCCTTGTCATATTTCCTCTGTCTTTTGTTCAGACTGAGGCTCTGTATATATATTTCAGTTATTGTATATTCAGTAGTTGCCCGTGGCACTCGTGACACCAGTTCCTGGCACACACACACAGTTATTATTTTGGGGTTTTGGTTGTGCATATGTTATGCGACGTGCCTATCGGTTGATTTCTGTACCTGTGGTTCTATCTCGTATCATTTATCATTATTGTGTTTATCCATTTAAAATTGGTAGTTATTAAATTGTTAACCAAAAAGGGGAAGGGTAATACCTAGTGTGTTTCATATCGGCTTGCCTAACCCCGCTGTTGGGCGCCATCGCGACCAGAATTAGGATTTGGGTCGTGACAGGTTCTAAAGTCACTTTCTTCAACCTACAATCAACCAATGCATGGTGCCTATGCAGCCAATCCATACCAATAATAACATCATAGCCCTGGAAGGGCATTTCAATCATGAACGGACAATCTCGGTAAATCCTATTAACCATAGCCTGATGACCTAACGAACTCGTGACTAGCACATCAAAGTCAAGTCTAACAGATTTAACAGTATCAGGAAGTGCAAGTGCTGAGAAAACATAAGAGTGCGAAGATCCAGGATCAAATAATGAGACAACAAATATGCCAAATAAGTGAAATTTACCAACAACCATGTCCGGGCCATCCTGGTCATTCTTCTGTCTCATAACATAAACTCGTGCAGTAGCTCTGGACCCACTAGCCTGATTAGCTCCACGCGGACCCGCTGCTTGCATATTTCGAGGTCTAACACCGTTATTAGCTTGAGAATGGGTAGTGACAGGCTTTTGAACTGAGCCCTCTGTATATGTATAAGAAAGAGGATTAGGATTAGGACAATTCTTAACTTTATGATCCATACTTCCACAATTAAAACAAGCACCAGAAGCTCGTCTACATGCACCATAATGATTCTTCCTGCACTGTGCACAAGTAGGTGTATGAGTTTTTCCTTGGCTACAACTTGGAGTACTGGCGGTAGAAAAATTCGACTTATCCTGCTTATGATGTGATGATTTATGTGTAATTTCAATCTTGGAATAGTCAAAATTTCCCTTCTTGAATGGACCGCCATAATCTGAATTCTCTCCTACTAGCTTCTTCCTTGTCAATTCTTTCCCAAGTAAGTGCAGCTGAAATTAGCTTGAAAAAATCCTCAAGTTGTAAGATTGCCACAGATTTTCGAATGTAACTATTCAAACCTTCTTCAAATTTTCTGCACTTATCTCTTTCACCATCAATAATACCTCCAGCATAGCGAGAAAACATGAGAAAGGTTTGTTGATACTCTGCAATAGACATACTCCCTTGTCTTAAATTCAGAAACTCTTTCTTCTTAGCATCACAATAGACAGGGGGGACATATTTTGCATGAAATGATTTCACAAAGTCATCCTTAATTAGCACTGGAGGTTTTGATTTTGCATTTGGCACACTTGCCCACCAATCATATGCATCTTTTTGCAAAAGAGAGATATCATACTTAAATTTGGCAGCATTAGTACACTCTTGTTGTTCAAAGACTCTCTCCATGCGCTCGAGCCATTGTTCAGCTACCGTGGGATCATTAGTGCCTTCAAATTCAACTCCACCCATTTTTCTCATCTTCTCAAAATTCATTTCACTAGGTTCTGACATTGTCCCAGCCAAGTGACGAAAGAACTCAGCCAACTGCTAAAATGGAGGAAGCATAGATGGAGTATTATGGCCCATTGCTCTTGGATTACTGCCCACTTCATTTTCACTAACACGAGGATGATTTAGGTCGGGCAAGGGTTCCTCACCTCCTCCCTGAAGTTGGGGTGGGGGAGCATTATAATGGGCTTGACTTTCATCGACGGATTCACTAGCTCTATTCGAAGAAGAGGCCATATTAATATTCCTTTAAAAGAGAAGATCACACTACATTAGGGACATGTACATGATGCATATGCACAAGTAATACAGTAAATTACATTACACAAGTATGCAAGAATTTATAATATCCAAGGCATTTTGAAGAAAGGAATAACAACAATTACTAAGTATGTTAACAACAACAAAACAAAAATCCTAGAATCGCAAACCTAGGCTCTGATACCAAAACTTGTAGCAACCCCTTTGGGAGGGTGCTACTTATGGACAAATATAATTTACTACTTATAAAATATTAAAAAGATATTAGTTAAAAATATTCAGAATAACTTAGTAGCGAAAATAGGCCCATGCGAAAAGGTTCAAAGTGCAATAGTTTTTAAAAAAAAATGAAATACAATGTCAAAATATCCACATCACTACAAGTTTGCATTGTACATAAATTTTAAACTATCAGGTATATAAAAAGAAACCAGTTTTCTCCTTTGTACATATTCACAAGACAAAGTGTAAATTCAGCATATTACAAGACTTGAGTTATTAACACACCCTAAAATAGCAAAACAAGTTACCAAATTAAAGTTACAAGATTTTGGTCTTATAATCCAACAAGTTTTCAAATAACATACTTAAATGTGACATATATATATATATATCATGTACGTGTCCCAAAACTATGCAAAACCAAGGTGCATATGCAAATGTGATCTCCATAAGTGCTCCCAAAAAGAGTACTTCATAATGGCCGTCTTCAGATATTATCATTGTACATTACCTACGATAGAAAATAACTATCACTAAGCATGAAGCTTAGTGGCGTATAAACTTTGGGCTTGGAGTCATTAAATTCTCCAATTCCCCTTTCAGTCATAGGTAGCTCAGTTTAACATAATTTAAAAAAATTAACCAATATATCAAACCTATCAAATATCAAACTTTAAAGTGTTTCCAAATATCAATTTTTTTCTTTTCGCCCAACATGTACGTCATGCCATCACACTAAGCATAATCAAATATCAAGATGGACCGGAGCCCCAAATCAAGTAGGGTCAAAACCCAATATGCAAGAGAATCAAAAACCATATTAAAAATGACTTCCTAGTTTGTACTTAACACAGACAAGTTCCATAATATAAGACGAACTACAAATCCAAAGTCAAGATGGAAAAAGATCAAAATCAATAGGCATGCCAAGACGAGTGAATATGTCACTGCCACAAGAAGGACAAAGTCCCAAGAAGAATGCAAATTGATCAAACAATCTGTACGAATGGGCGATTTAGCAAATATCTTACCATACTTGATATAATACGAATATAACAATATAAATTGAAGACAAGAAAAATAAAATATCAGATTATTTCAAAATATTCCAGCAAGCAAAAATATTACAAAGTTTATACACAAACCTTGGTGTTTTACCACAAAACAGTTCAATCACAACTTGGGAACGTTTGAATCGTCTATGCCGTAAACAAACCAAATCCGTCCACTTCCTCAAACACTTTCCCTGTGAGCTTTCAAGGGTTTATATACCCTAAATACATAATTAAATATCTTCTGAAGTTCGTGATTTAACTTGTCGAACTAAACATGATATTGGTAAAAATTACCCAAAACTGTTTGGAACAGAAATTCTGGACAATATCACTATTACATGTTGTGGCTCAGTTTTGAAGATAGAAACAGAGAAACTAGACTGTAGAGTCTTCATAACAGTTGTACATCTATGTCTTAGAGTGTCAGAACATCTTGAATCACCCCCATATCAATTTTTCACAAAACGTTATGCTAAAATTACTAACAGTGGTACAAGGAGTATTTCAAAAACTGAAAATCTGGGCAGCACCTGCCCTGTACTTCCTAGTCACTTTTTGGGTAGATAACGGCAAAACTAGATTTTGATTCCTTCATAAGAGTTATAGATATATGCAATACCTTTCCAGAACATCCTGTATTAACTAAATCGGAGCTCTGTACAAAAAGATATGTAGAAGACACTAATAGCTGCCTAGTTTAAAAACGAGTTTAGAAACTTACCACAAAAGAGATGAGCAACTTGATCTTCACCAAAAATGAATTTTGCTGGTTGATTTAGTAGAAATTTATGGAGGTTTTCATGAAGTTTTAGAGTCTAATAAGGGAAGAAGGGAAGAAGGGAGGTGGTTCCTCTCTCTCTCTCTTTGTCTTGCAAGAATAAAACAAAAGAGAGAAGAATATGGAAAGACTAGTTCCAAAGAAATATCTAAACTTTGGATAACTATGAAAAAATGTGCTTCCAAACTACTAATATCTTTAGATAAATAGAAAAAATTTGGCAACCCAAAACTTAATTATATAATGTATTTAATAATAATTTATTAAAATAATATTAAGTGTTACACATAGCAACACCATGGAGCTTCTTTGTCAATATTAACACAACCTAAAGTATGAAATTTTCATGTATTATCAATTTCACGTTTAGGAAGTGCAAGGTAAAATATCTCCTCGTTATAATAATGCTCAATCAAGAATGCAAACATTTTAAAATTTTGAGGTGTTACAAGAGAGGTGAACCAAATAATTAAATTTATATGGTTATGTCCCAGAGTGAGAAGGCTTAGCCGATCGGGCCGAGATGACTCCATGTTGTACACATGGTGGTAATCGCATCAAAAATATGATATTGGTAATGTCTCACTGTTTGAAGTGTGATGGCTTAGCCAGTCCGGCAGAGACCGGACTCCGTGTGAAAATGCGCTGTGGTAATTATGAAACTATGATATCGATAATGTCTCACTGTTTCAAGTGAGATGGCTTAGCAGGTCGGGCAGAGACCAGACTCCGTGCGATAATGACACGGTGGTAATTATGAAACTATGATGCTGTAATGTCTCACTTGGGATGGCTTAGCCGGTCGGGCAGATACCGGACTCCGTGTGAAAATGACACGGTGGTATACTAAAATCGTGGCACTTGGCTTTAAAGAACTACTATCCAAAAGATGGAATAACGGAATAAGAAACCATGGTGACTCTTGTTGTGCTTCCCTTATTTCTGTGAATTGTTATTTGATGTCTCTAATTGCATTACTACATGTTTGCTATTTATTCTATCTAGAGTAGAGTTTGTTCATATACATTAGTACTATTCAATGATACTAACGTCCCTTTTTCCGGGGACGCTGCATCTTTAATGGATGCAGGTGTTTCCATAGTAGGCGGCAGCGATCAGAGATAGTGGTATGTTCCTCCCAGCTAACTCGGTGATTCCCACTTCATTTTGGGATCCTGTGTCATTTAGTTATGGTGTATTATTCATTTGAGGTATAGCCGGAGCTTTGTTGCCGGCGTTTCCGTATTACTCTGCAGTTGTATTTAGAGGATCTGTAGACAGGTTGTGGGTGGTGTCGGGTATTAGAATTAAACTAGAAATATTGGTATTTTGCAACTATGTTTTTCAACATATCTACAAAGATTATAATATTCATGATATTATGGTTGAAACTGCTAATGAAAACAAAAATGGAAGTTAATGAAATATTTGTATAGTATGATTGATAGAATTTATCTCCTATTTATTCATAAATTAGTTTGGGTAGAATAGAACCTAACATGCTTGCTCAGTCGAGTTTACTCGGTTGAGCGTCGGTCGCGCTCCTTGGTTTTGGGGCGTGATATTGGAGTAGGCCAAAAGATAGCCAACCGCCGTAATCAATTCGAAGGCTTTTCAAGGGTTGTGTGTACGCGACTTTTGGGTACCCCATTTGTCACATCAATCGCTTGATATAACACAACTGACGCAATAATTGAAGCATTGAAGGGTTGATAACTCAAATTGTTTCTTGTCTTTTTATTCCAAGAAACACGGGGACTATCTGTATACGGTCAAAATCGGGAATGACCGATCTTTAGGTTTGTACGACATTCTGAGCCTGGTCTCGATGGTATGGTATCGAGGCAAGACCCGAAGATCAAATCCAAGGTGAATTCCTTGAGGATCGGTATCGAGGTATCAGTGTACACCAGGATAGAATGAAGATCAGAGCCCATCATAGAAAGGCGCGAGACTCCCAAGAACACGTGGCTAAAGCTGACAAACACCTAAAAGAATAGTGCAAGTCCGTACCAGACCATTGAATAGTTGTACCAGCTATTTACTTTTGTAATAATGATAAATGTACCATGCTGGGATTCACTCTCCTATATAAAGGGGACCCTTATAATTTCTTGCACACATGATATTCAATACAAGGAACAAGATCATTCTCTACTCTCTAACTCAAACATACTCTATTGTCTCTTTATTGATTTATTGCTTATATTTATTGTATTTCATTGATTGTTCTTCATTTATTACTCATCATTGATCATAAAGGGAACTCTTCGAGGCCCTTAGAACTGCTAGACCTCCATCGACCATCCACTGTTAACATTATACCTCGACCTCGAGGCCCTATCTCAGCAAGCTCGAGACCCGACCTAAGGCACTATAGTTTTCCTATCTTTATTTTCTTTTACTCTTATCTCATTTCCCTAACTCACACTTAGCATCTATTGCTTAACAACTAGTACTAAAATAAATCACATATTTTTAGAACTACAAAATAAAATTTAATTGTCTGCTTTTCTCGTTTAACGTTCTCAACAATTACTCTACAGCTTCATTGTTATTCATTTATTGTTCTTCGTTTATTGTTCATTATTAACTGCCAAAGACTATCCTCGAGGCCCCGATATTACTAAGCTCGAGGTCCCTAGTTTCGTGACTTCACTGGTTTGCCTATCATTTCTTTATTACTTACACTTAGCATTTTTCACCTATCCACTAGTATTAAAATAAATTACATATTTTTAGAACCACAAAATCAATTGTAATTGTTAATACCGTTTTCGAGGCAAAGAGTTTGGCGCCCACCGTGGGGCTAAAATAATAGTGATTGTTTTGGTGCTGGTTTTCTAAAAACACAAGTTAACTTTCACATTTTTTCTTGTCCAAGAATCTTTGGTTTCAAGTTAAAAATGTCTAACTCAACAAATGCACATGGAAACAACGGTCTTGATCTTCATGGAGAGAACGGTGCAACTGCCTCAGTCGCCGGTGTGCCACTGCAAAACCCTAGGGTGGCACCAGCATAAATCCCCGTCGATGTAGGCTCACGCAATGCTTGTCATGTTGATGTAGACACTGATACCGATAGAAGTTTGCGCGGAAGTGACCAACACGAAGTGCAAAGAACACAGGCTCAGAAAGAAAGAGGAGTTAGCCTACATGTCATTTTTGAAATGTTACAAACACAACAAATGGCTATAGCTCATCTACAAAGTCAGTAGAAGACCCCGAGTATAGCAGGACCGGAAACAGCTCCACGAGGTTAGCAAGGACCAAAACGATCCAGTAACAATGGGTCAGGAACATACCCCACTATTATGAAAATGCTCGAGGACATCACTGAAAGGATTGAATCAGGATAAAAGAAGATAGAGGCCAACGACAAAAAAATGGAAACCTATAACTCGATGGTCGATCAGATCCTGGGCGCACCTACAATTTTGAAAGGGGTAGACTCGAAGAATTTTTACAGAAACTATTTCCATCGAGCCCGGCTCCGAAGCCCATTCCGAAGAAGTTCAGGATGCCCGATATCCTGAAGTACAACAGGACCACAAACCCCAATGAGCATACTACCACTTATACTTGTGGTATAAAAGAGAATGACTTAAAGGATGACAAGATTGAGTCCGTCTTGTTGAAGAAATTTGGAGAAACACTGTCAAGGGGGTCATGATGTGGTATCATAACCTACCCCCGAACTCAATAGATTCGTTTGCCATGTTGGTAGACTCCTTTGTGAAGGCACATGCTGGTGCAATTAAAGTCGCTACAAGAAAGTTTGATGTTTTCAAAATTAAACAAATATTGAATGAGATGATAAGGGAGTTCACATCTCGCTTTCAGATGGAGCGAATGGAATTACCACCAGTCTTCGATGACTGGGAAGTGCAGGCCTTCACTCAAGGCTTGAATGAACGAAGCTCGATAGCTTCGAAGCAGCTGAAGCAAAATTTGATCGAGTATCCTCCCGTAACTTGGGCGGATGTTCACAACAGGTATCAATCGAAGACGACCAAATGAGAGCCCTCTCGGGATCAGTATATCCTAGCAGGTTGTTAGCTAAAGAATCAAGGAATGTAGAAAGGGAGTCGGGATCGAACAAGGAAAGATACCAACCTTATGTCGAGGACCGAGGAAATGTCCCGAGGTGTAATATACCTCGAAATGATCGAAAGTCGGATCGAGGCCAAAGTTCTCGGGGACTCATGAATAAAACTTTGTTCGAAAGGCACACAGGGCCAATGGAGGCATCCCTATTGTCTGAGCACAACTTCAATATCGATGCATCAGACAACGTATCAGCCATAGGTAAGATCAGAGATACCAGATGGCCAAAACCCATACAGTCAGATCCCTCACAAAGGAATCCCAACGTAGTATGCAAATACCATGGCACTCACGGTCATAGGACCGAGGATTGTAGACAGCTTCGAGAGGAGGTAGCCCGACTAATCAGCGAAGGCCACCTTCGAGAGTTCCTCAGCGACCGAGCTAAGAACCAATTTTCAGAAAGAGAGGCAAACAGGAGGAGTCGAAGAATATCATTCATATGATCATTGGAGGTGTCGACGTCCTACAGGGACCCGTTTTCAAACGAACAAAGTATCAGCCACCAGGGAAAAGCGAACTCGGAGTTACATACCCGAGGACGCTCTTACATTCAGTGAAGAAGATATCGAGGCCTTGTCTCAACCTCATAATGATGCACTGGTAATTTCTTTTCTTTTGAATAAAATTCAAATTAAACATGTTCTCGTGGATCCAGGTAGCTCGGCCAATATTATCAGGTCAAAGGTGGTGGAGCAGCTTGAACTGCTCGATTAGATCATACCCGCCTCTGGAGTCCTCAATGGATTCAACATGGCAAGTGAAACAACAAGGGGGAAATCATCCTCCATGTCAACGTGGCCGGTACAATTCAAGATACCAAGTTTCATGTCATCGAAGGTGACAGGAGGTACAATGCCTTACTTGCAAGGTCGTAGATACATATCATGAGGGCAGTGCCATCAACTCCTCATCAAATGATGAAGTTCCCAACAAAGGATGGTGTAAAAACGGTGTATGGAGAGCAGCATGCAACAAAGGAGATGTTCGTGGTACACAACATGACACCAACATCGACACCTTCCACCTCGGAGAAGTCAAAAGACAAGCAGATCCCCGAGGGACAAGTGGTCTGTGAGCAGTTGATCGGTGATGATGAAGAATACTTCCTCACTCCTCGAGCCTTCATTACCCCCGAAGATTCATATGCAACAAAGTCGAAGATCGAAGAGATTGAACAGGCCATTTTGATCGAGCATCTTCTTGATCGAAAGGTATACCTGGGTACGGGATTAACCCCCGATCTCAGGAGAAAACGCGTTCAATTTCTTATTAATAACATTGAATTCTTCGCATGGTCAAATTTAGACATGACAAGGATCCCGCCGGAAGCAACCACGCATCGACTAAGTATCGACCCCAAGTTCAAACCGGTGAAGCAAAAAAGGAGGCCTCAGCCCGAGGTAAAAACATGCATTCATGAAAGATGAGGTAACAAAACTTCTCAAAATAGGATCTGTTAGGGAGGTGAAATACCCCAAATGGTTAGCTAATATAGTAGTATTCCCCAAAAAAGGAAATAAATTAAGAATGTGCATAGATTACAAAGATCTGAATAAAGCATGCCCTAAGGACTCATTCCCATTGCCCAACATCGATCGCTTGATCGATGCCACGAACGACTATGAGATCCTTACATTTCTCAACGCCTAATTCGGGTACAATCGAATCCAAATGAACGCGGAGGACCGGGAAAAGACTTCGTTCATCACGAAGTATGGTACATATTGTTATAATGTAATGCCCTTCCAGCTAAAAAACGCGAGAGCCACATATCAACACCTAGTTAATAAGATGATTGAACATCAAATAAACAAGTCTATGGAAGTTTACATTGATGACATGCTAGTTAAGTCCATGCGCACAGATGACCATTTGACTCATTTGCAGGAAACATTCGATATCCTTAGAAGGTACAACATGAAGCTCAACCCCAAGAAGTGCGCCTTCAGAGTCGGATCGAGAAAAGTTTTGGGCTTCATGGTGTCGACGTGGGGGGGGGGGGTCGAGATCAATCCCGACAAAATCAAGGCCATCGAGGAGATCACCCTGGTAAATAACGTGAAAGCGGTACAACAGCTGACCGGGTGGATAACAACCTTAGGCCGATTCATCTCGAGGTCATCATATCATAGTCACCACTTCTTCTCCTTACTCAAGAAGAAAAATAACTTCGAGTGGAGCCCAGAATGTCAACATGACTTTGAAGAAATAAAGCGGTATCTCTCAAGCCCACCTCTACTCCTTACCCGAAGGAGGACGAAATGATGTACTTATATTTGGCCGTGTCCGAGGTAGCGGTAAGTGGTGTGTTGGTTCGAGAAGAACAAGGTACACAATTCCCTGTTTATTACGTAAGTCAGACCCTAAGAGATGCTGAAACCAGGTATCCACACTTAGAAAAATTAGCTCTTGCATTAATAAGTGCATCTCGGAAATGGAGACCTTATTTTCAATGCCATCGTATATGTGTTTTAACAACATACCCTCTTCGAAACATCTTGCATAAGCCAAAACTATCGGGCCGATTGGCCAAATGGGCCATCGAACTCGGGGGGTACAATATCAAGTACAAAACCCCGAACGGCTATCAAGTCCCAAATTTTGGTGGATTCCGTGGCCGACTTTACGCCTGCCCTCATGCCCGAGGTAGAGAAATAACTCTTGCTAAAAACGGGCACATCATCGGAGGTATGGACCCTCTTCTCTAACGGTGCCTCAAACGTGAAAGGGTCGTGCTCGGCATAGTTTTTAAATCGCCTACGCCAGCATAACTAGACAATCAATAAAAACTTCGAAATTGACTAAAAATGAGGCCGAATATAAGGCTATGATTGAAGGTCTCGATCTAGCCAAAGGCCAAGGAGCAGAAGTAATCGAAGAAAAATATGACTCCCTTCTGGTAGTAAACCAAGTAAATGGGAGCTTTGAGGTTCGGGAAGATAGGATGCAAAGATACTTAGACAAGCTTCAAGAGACATTGCATCGCTTCAAAGAATGGACTCTGATCCACATACCTCGGGAACAGAACAACGAGCCCGATGCACTTGCAAACCTGGGATCGTACGTCGAAAAAGATAACATACTCCCTGGGGCTGTTGTACAACTATCCAAATCGGTGACTGAAGAAGGCCATGCCGAGATCAACTCAACAAGTCTAACATGAGATTGGAGGAACAAGTACATCGACTATTTGAGAAATGGGAAGCTTCCCACGGACCTAAAAGAATTTAGGGCCCTTCAAACCAAAGCAGCCCGATTTTCACTTGATGAGAATGGAACACTATATATAAGGACCTTCGACGTGCCTCTAGCAGTATGTTTAGGACCGGGGGACACCGACTACATGCTTCGAGAAACCACTCTGGTGCAGATTCTTTAGTTCGAATGGTGATCAGAGCAGGTTACTATTGGGATAACATGGAAAAGGACACCAAGGAATACGTTCGAAGATGTGACAAATGCCAAAGATTTGCACCAATGATTCACCAACCCTGTGAACATCTACACTAAGTCTTATCCCCGTGGCCATTCATGAAATGGGGGATGGACATCGTTGGGCCCCTACCAATGGCGCCGGGTAAAGCTAGATTTGTTTTATTTATGACTGGCTACTTCTCAAAATTGGTGGAAGCACAGGCCTTCGAGAAGATAAGAGAAAAATAAGTCACTGACTTTATTTGGGACCACATCATGTGCCGTTTCGGGATCCCCTCCGAAATTACATGCGACAATGGGAAGCAGTTCATTGGCAGCAAGGTGACGAAATTACTTGAAGATCATAAAATCAAAAGAATCCTATCGACGTCTTACCACCCGAGTGCAAATGGTCAAGCCGAGTCCTAGAACAAGACCATCATTCAAAACATGAAGAAGAAGCTAGAAAATGCGAAGGGAAAATGGAGATAAGTGTTGCCCGAAGTACTATGGGCATATCGAACAACTTCGTAGTCAAGCACATGAGAGACCACATTCTCTTTGTTATACGGATCCGAGTCTTTGATACCAGTATAGGTTGGGGAATCGAGCGCCAGATTTCAACATGCCACCGAGGACTCGAACAACGTGGCCATGACTACTACCATCGAGTTACTAGATGAAAAGCGAGAGGCGGCACTGGTCCGAATGGCCGCCCAAAATCTAAGGATCGAAAGTTACTATAATAGGAGAACAAACCTCTGTTACATCGGAGTTAGGGACTTAGTCCTAAGGAAAGTCACTCTCAACACTCGAAACCCAAATGAAGGGAAGCTAGGCCCTATCTAGGAAGGACTGTACCGCATCCTTGGAGTAGTAGGCAAAGGGTCCTACAAACTTGGCACCATGGAAGGCGGGCAACTACCAAGCAATTGGAACACATCGATGCTCAAACGCTATTATTGCTAAGGTACAACCTTCTCCCTTTTCATTTATGTTTCATACTAATTTAATGCAGGTGTTCGATTGAGAGGATTTGAAGCACCCTTCTGCTCGAAGACCTTTGGCTTTAAAGCATGCGTTGCACTCTTTATCCCTTAGATCGAGTTTTACCCCAAATGGGTTTTACTGTCGAGGTTTTTAACGTGGAAACACCTATATGCTAGCCATGGAAAACTCAACAAGTATTCAAGGCTTCTTTTCAATCAAACTCGAATACTGGGGGGAATCACCCTCGGAGGTTACTTTTTCAAAGAAATAAAGTTATGCGTAAGAGGGCCTCGATAGGAGAATGTTGTATTGGGCCAAACGGTCAAATGAACCGTGTCAATGTTGAATAATCGAGCCCCCGAGGGCAAGAACATGTACACATGTATCAAGTAATCTAAGAAGCATTTTTATCAAAACACTTTGTGCCTCGAAGAAGTCCATTATTTTCTCATCCAATGGCTCGAGAGTCAAACACACCCGAACACTCGGGGACTGTCATCAACAGTCAGCTTATCGATTCATCAAAACTCGAACACGTAAGACCTCAATGAGCCAACATCGAATCTATAAGACCTCAACGATGCATACTCAAATGTGTAAGACCATAAAAGGGTATAACCCTGAAATTAAGGTCAAGGCTATATATTCGAATTTGGAAGACCCCTTAAAAAGGCAGACCCTAGATATTAAGGCCGAGGTCATCTCACACAGGGACTAAAGGCTACGGCCGAACATAAAGACTACGGTCATACTAAAAGGCTACGGCCAAATGAACACGGCTCGGAGACGTCCGACTTCCGCCATAAAATATAAAGGCCTTCAAACACTTCAAAAAAATCATTTAATCAGGCTACCCTTAGCATAAGCAAAGGAGCTTCGATAATATCAGCTCCGAACAATGTAAAGGCTTCGAAAAATCATCCTTCGAGAGAACCTCACGAGGTACTCAATTATCATCGCATATCGACTTATAATCGAAGTTCCTATTCGAGTCGTCAAAGAGTCACACGAACACTAAACATGCAAAGGCATGACCAAACGTTATAAGTATTTAGCCAGAACGGGGGAAAAGTATAGCCATATTAAAGGTCGATTCGACCCAATCTAAAAAAGAGCCTAAGGGACAATATGTAAGAGTGTAAGGGCCAACTAAAAGAGCCTAAGGGCCGATATGAAGAGCCTTAGGGCCAAATTGAAAAAAAAACTTAAGGGGCAAATCGAAAAAAACCTAAGGGCAAATGTTTTAAAATCGAAGGGTCAATATCTAGAGAACATAAAACTCAGCACACGCTGTGTTCGAGGCCTAATCCGATCTCGGGCTCGAAGGTCTCGAAGTTAAATCTTAGCTCAAAGATTAGACCCTAAGGGGTCGCCTATTATCGATAATTCCTCAAGCACAAAAACCTAAGGGTTTTTATTTTTAGTCCAACATATCGGACTAATTATCTAAAAGAATCAAATTTCAAGACAAAGGAAAAGACAAAGACAAGCCAGGAATTGACGAAGGAATGAAGACAAAGCAAAAGATCCTTTCATAATATAAGAGTTCACAAAACATATTTACAAAGCTCATACTTAGATCCCTTATACGAAAAAGAAAGAAAATAGTAAAGCCTAATTTGTCGCCGGGGTCACTTGATCTGATGAAGTTCCCTCAAGAGTTGTGCATTCGACAGCTTGGCCCTCGGTCCCCATGTCATCAACGGCCTCTTCCCCCTCGGGGAATTCGTCTTAATCTTCGTCATCTTACAAACCACTAGCCAGATCATAATCAGAAATAAGCAGAGTTGCTGATTCTTCTTCTAGGGCCTTCACTCTTTCGATCTCAGTAGAAAGATTGAAGCCCCCTGCATGTGCTTCCTCGAGAGCCTGTCTCCGAGATCCCAATCGAGCATGGTCGGAGGCTCGAGTTAGTTTGAGCTTGACCTCATCAGATGCTTTCTTAGCCCGAGTGTTTGCATCGGCAGCATCTTCCCGATACGAGGATATAAGCCCATCAATCTCACACTTAGTCTTAGACAACTGCTTTCTACCCTTGCACCTTGGAGTTGATGCTCAGCCGAGGTAAGCTTCTCTCGGAGAGTATCTCTCTCGGAGGTTACCTCATCTATGCGCCGCTTGAGCCCGAGGATCTCAGTATCCCTTACTCTAAGCTCCTCCTGCATCAGGTCATCTTTCTGCTTAAGCTGCAAGAATCAAGTTAAGGCATTAAACGCTAAAGTTGAACAAGCACAAAAGTAAGCATACGAATACTGTATTACCTGTTCATCGAGATCGGCCCGTTCTTGAGATATCATCTCCAAATGTGCTTGAATGTCATGCAGTTCCCCCTCCTTTTTGGCGCAAAGAGCTTTGAGCTCATCTGACTCTAATGAAAGCCTCCTATACTCTTCCCCACAGCGGGCCAACTCAACTTGTGACTTGGAAAAGGCCTGATTCTAAATCATTATGGCCTAAAAGCATAAAGGAAAGTAATCGGAAAAATAAGAATCAAAACTCAAAGCATAGTTGTTGAGTAGAAAGACTACCTTTTTACAGAGCTTCTCGGCTTCTTCAAAAATGAATGTTGTGTTAAGTTCAAGGCCCCCCTCAACCCCATCAAAATATCCCTCGAACACATCATACTCTCCATAGGAAGCCCCCACATCAGAAGTTTCCATATTTTGGGAATCCCGTATCAGACCTGGAGAGAATGACGGGTCCCGTGGAGAATCATCTACATTAATGGCCCCGGGCGGATTAATCAGGGCCTCCTCTCGTCTTCAGGGAGCTTTAGAGCTGGAGTCCCCGAGTTCATCAACTGAATGCCCTTCGGCTTAGGACGTGTTTTGGCCGGCTCAGGGACTTCGTTTGACCCACCTTCGAGGATCTCTTCAGCTCGAGGTGGGGCGGCATCGACAACTTTTGGCTCAGAAGCCTTCGGCTCAACAACCGTCGGCTCAGCAGGCTTCAAAGCAATCGTGATTCCTCTTCCCCTAAGTTTTAGTGGGCAGTCATCTTTCTCTTCACCCTCAACACGAAGACTCTTTTCCACTTCTAGAGTTAAGGTCGTTGAATCGACCTTAGGCTTTTGAACTTTAGCCTTCTTCGACTTGGGGGAATCAATGGGTGATTTATTTTTTCTATTCTTCTCCTCAACGGGTTTTGGGGTATGTGCTTCCCTACGAGGGGGTTCCCTCATCAAAAGGGCCTCTCCTAAGCCTGCACAAGAACAAAATATAAACACAAGGGGTGAGAGTACTACCACTAGGTGGTTCCCTAATCAAGTATGAAAAAAATAAAAACTCACCATGGTTTTTAGCCTCCCGTCGGGTCTTGGCCAGGTCGCACCACACGTTCTTTATATATGGGAAGGTTGAATCGAGTAATCGAACCCTGCCCGGGAGATCCCTGACCGCACCAGGATACCACTCGACAACTGTACCATCGAAGGGATTTAGTTCAAAATGAAGATAGTTCAAAAGGAACAAAAAAAATTTGATTGACGAAACAGACTCACTTACGATTCATATTCCATTCCTCGGGGAATGGCATCTTCTCAGCTGGGATCAGGTCCGAGGTCCTGACTCGGACAAAGCGGCTCATCCACCCTCTATCCTTGTCCTCATCAATGCTTGTAAAGAAAACCTTCGAGGCTCGACGTTGTAACTTAATCAGGCCACCTCGATAAAGTCGGGGCTATACAGGATAATTAGATGAGCGAGGGTAAAAGGCATCCCCTCAACCATGTTTGAAAATCACCTAATCAGATAAAAGGTGGGCCACAATGACGGATAGATTCGGCCGAGTGTCACCTGATATTTTTTGCAAAAATTAAGGATCACTGGGTCTATCAGTGGCAAAGATGGTTCTACCAGACGTAGGGTGAAAGGATATGTGTACACACTAAGGAAACCGGCTTTATATGTTGTTATGTTTTCCTCACGTGAAGGAATCTGCACGTGTACCTCCTTCCCCCAACGACAATTTGTTTTCACTTTCTTAGTTTCAGTTATCAGTCTAATGTATCGAGGCATGGGTTCACATCGCCCCGGTCTCGAAAAGGGTTTTTCGACCTTTCAATCGGAGGACGTTTCACAAGGTCCGGGGATACACTCCTCAATTCGAAGAGGCACTACTGTTTTGCTCATAGTCGAGCGTGATGATGAAGAGGCTTTCACATATTGGGGAACAGTTTTAGACGTCTTTGCCATTATTGTTGTGAAATTTCATAAGAAAATGAAGAAGTTGGTTGAACACAAGAAAGAAGTAAGAAGATTTGTTGAAGATCTGAAGATATGGTGAAAAGTAAAGGAGTGAAGGAGTGAAGGATTGGGGTATTTATAGGGGTCAGTTATGCATGTTGGAGAAGACAAAGGGACGGCCAACCGCCGTAATCGATTCATAGCTTTTCGAGAACCGTGCAAGCATGACATTTGAACATCCCTTTTGTCACATCAATCGCTTACATGACGTAACTAACGTTATGATGGGGACATCGAAGAGTCAAGGAATTCAAATCGTTTCTTATTATTACATTCCAAGAAACGCAGAGACTATCTGTGTACGGCCAAAATAAGGGGAGTCCGATTTTGAGGCCTCTACGACATTCCAAGCCCGGTCTCGAGAGGCTCGAAGAAGAGCCTGAAATTGGACCCCAAAGTGCATCCCTCGAGAAAGAATATCGAAGGCCCATCACGGTCTTCCTCGAAGCAATATAAGATCGATGTTCGTCATGGAAAGACGAGAAATTTCCAATGACAATTGTTAGAGCTAATAAGATAGTACATGTCCGTACTTAGCCGTTATACAGTTTCACCAACAACATTCCTTTGTCATAATTAGGCATGTACTATGTTGGGATTCTCTCCTCCTATATAAAGGGGATTCCTATCATTTTGTAACACAAATGAATATTCACTGCAATAGAACATTCTCTGCTTTTCTCGTTTAACGTGCTCAATAATTATTCTACAGCTTTATTGTTCTTCATTTATTGTACCCCATTTATTGTTCTTCGTTTATTGTTCATTATTAACTGCCAAAGACTATCCTCGAGACCCCAATATTACTGAGCTCGAGGTCCCCAGTTTCATGACTGCACTGATTTGCCTATCACTTCTTTCTTACTTACACTTAGCATTTTTCACCTATCCACTAGTATTAAAAAAAATCACATATTTTTAGAATCACAAAATCAATTTTAATTGTTAATACCGTTTTCAAGGTAAACAATCATCTCTTATAATTTTGTTGGTTTTCAGTTTTTTGTGATATCATTACTCTGTCAAAACTTGTACGTTGGAGCTAAAAATTAGCAAAACCAATCATATCTTCTAATATAAAGGTAAGCAGTCTGCATCTAATTTGTTCATTCGATTAATTAAGAAACTAAATATGGCCACGTCCAGAACAGTTTTTCTGGCTATTGTAATCATTGCAGTCGCATTCTTAGCATAAAATTCGGAGGGAAAGAGAATTGATTATGGTGCAATCTTACGCAATGGCATCCCATGCAGCCGCAGGGGAAATAGCTTGAAAAATTGCCGTCTAGGACGACCGTTAAATTCCTATTACCGTGGGTGTGAGGCTATCAATCGCTGCCGCACAGGGAAAGTGCCATCTCATGGTCGGAGGCTTCTCCATATGAAAGCAGGTGGAGCGAGAATTTAAAGCTGTATTTTGAACTCTAGCCCACCATTTACCTCCAGCGGTTCTTTCTTAGTGCAATTATGATCACGTTCAGACAAAAGAATGTTTTAATAGGCATGTGGATGTAGCTTCTATTTAATTTGAATTTTTTGCCTAACAATTTTGAGGTTTCTAAAACAAAATCGAACCAATTCGTTTTTGCTACTTGATTTCTGTTTCTTTTGTTTTGTTGTTGGTTTGGTTTCGGATGAAATATTAAAAAGTCTTGGTCTCTCTCTTGATTTGGTTTCGGATTCTAAATAATATATATATATATATATATATATATATATATTTGTATGTATATTACACATTTGATTCTTGATATCTGATTAGTACAAGGATAGAATAGCATTAAATACTACCTACATTTTGTTTCGATTATGATATTAGGCGTGCAAGCTTAATCTTGTTTACCTGTGGCATTTTACTTTGTATACGGTAAAAATCGAAGACGTCCGAACCTAAAAGTTCGAGGAGTATGTCTCGATTTTTAATTATGAATTGAAGTGTGTTCGAGCTAAGCAAATAGGGAGGCATAAATATTGAGGTCAGATTAGATCGACACCACAATAACTAAATCACGAAATATTCGCACTCAATCATCAATCCCGGCGAGAATCTCGGATCAATTGGAGCTATTAGCGGTTAACAACGCCAATCGTGTATTTGCTTCCGCAATTAGAATCATTCCTTATTTAGGATTACTCTATTATATAAAGAGTAACCTTATTCATTTGTAGGATGTATCATCACTATTGTCATCGCATTCAAGTTCTCATTTATACTACTGGATACAAACATCTCTTTTATTTACTATTAACTCTTGGCATTCAAGTTGCTCATATTATTATTGTTGTTCTTACTGTTATCGACGACTGTTCTTAAGTCCAATTTAGATCGAGGTCATTAACTCGCAGTTACACGGGTTCGATCTATATAAATTGTTTAATCCATTTATTTACTTAGTCTTTTACCAAGTAGTATTGAATTAAATCGTGTATCTTTGTAATCACATTATAAATTTAATTGTTGCTCATATTTTGAGGTAAACATACTTTGATAGGAAATCAAGAGTGTTCGACTATCTCATCAGATATGCGTTACTCATATTGATTGAATTTAGAAAAATATTTACGAGATTTGATACCACCACTCTTTTTTTTTTAAATAGTTATTCTTTTTTCGTCATTCAAGTTAGTTACTCCCTCCATTTAAAATTAGATGAGGTACTTTCCTTTTTATTCCTGTTATGAAATAAATTGTGAATTTCAAAATTTTGAAATAATTCAACTTTTAACTCTTCATTTTACCTATTTTACCCTTAATGCGAAGTTTTTATAACCACATAAATGTCATTGTCATCCAAAGCTTCTACCCCTTAAGCTTTAAGATCACAAGTTTTAAAAGTCTTCTTCTTTTTATTATACTTCGTGCCGAGTCAAACTACCTCATCCAAATTAAAACGAAGGGAGTATATTAGAAAAATATAAAGGGATGAAATAATCTGGCTTCGATAATGTATTCACTGCCCTTAAGAAATTTAAGCTTCCCACTAATTGCTGCAGGAATAATAACATAATTCCAACCTCCGAAATTCGAGTTTCAACAATTAACTCAAATTTCTCTCAAGAACAGAATATTTGTGAGTTGTAAAAAATAAGTAGAAGAGAAAGAGATGGTATTTTCAGATAATTTCGTTTTGGAAAAGATATAGGTATCTATAGTACCTCTAGGAGTCTATTGGGATTAACATACTAATATTTTCATAACAGACACCTTTTAAAATCAATAGTCACCTTCTTTTGAATATTAAAGGAAAGTTGTTACAAACGTTTTCTTAAATTAAAAGGCAAAACATTTTTAATTAATTTAAAAATAGGTGACTAAAATATTAATTTTGGGCTACTTAATTGGCCCAAAGCCCAAGTGCCCAAGTGCCCGGTCTTGATAGTCAAATACCAAGTTCCCTCAAAAACACCCTAAGAAGTATTTAAACTATATAAGACAAAGAAGTGTTTTTAAACACTTCTTCCGTTTCTTTCTTTTCTAATGAGGGACAAAACGACATCTTCTCAAATACTCCCATCAAACATTAACTAATCTTACAATACCCCACTTAGTTAGTGATTGATGTTGTTTTTGAGATTCATGCATATAGTAGGTATCTTTCGATTTAAACCTACTACTTGTATAAAGTATTCAAGACCTTGTCGAAATTGATGGTTAGATTGAGCTCTATTAAACTACAATTCCTATATGACAAGACGGAAAAGCTTTATACACATAAATCGTACCAACACAACAACTTGTTTACCGTGAGTTTTAGCACCCATTATGGCCTTGGCTACTTCCTGAATTCATAAATACTTATCATGTTTTGTATTCCAATCTTTGATTGAAGCGACACCACTTCTTGTGTTTACATAGGTGAACATTTAACCAAATACTTAACACGGACTTCTTTAGTTCTTAAACCAAACTCTCCTTCTTCATTAAGAGTATTTTTATACTATCCTCCTTTCCTAGGTACTAATTTTCAGTACCTGCTATCCATCATAACTATAACTTGTTATTACCTTTTAAACCTTTAATATTGTTAAACAATAAGAAAGGTAACGTTCCTGTTACTAGTGAAAAATTTAAATTACCTTAGACCCGTAGAACTTAATGTGCTTATTTTCATATCCCTCGCGAGTCCTTTAGTAAATGGGTCAACAAGGTTGTCTTTAGACTTGATGTACACAACAGTAATAATTTCATCAGAGATTATGTTTTATGTAGTCATGTATTAAAGCAATATGTCTAGATTTTTTATTGTATATTTTGCTAAATAATTTAGACATAGTTGCTTCACTATCACAGTGCAAGAGAACAATTAGCATTGGTTGTGGTCACAACATATCTAACAATAGATTTCTCAGCCATCCTGCATTTCTTCCCGCAGTTGCTAAAGCAATAAACTCATATTCCATTGTGGAATGAGTAATACACGTCTGTTTCTTAGAAGCCCATGAAATTTCTCCTCCACCTAAAGTGAATATCCACTCAGATGTTGACTTGTTATCACCAACACTAGTTATCCAACTAGCATCACAATATCCTTCTAACACTGAAGGAAATATGTTATAATATAAGGCAATTTTTTTTGTCCTTTTCAGATAACCAAGTCCTCTTACTATACCTTTCTAGTGATCACCACTTGGTTTGTGAGTATATCTTGAAAATTAAAAAATCGCAAAGGCAATATCTGGCCTAGTGTGGTGCATAGCATACATTACACTACCAATTGCACTAGCATAGTCTAATTGACTAACAGATCTTCCGGGGTTCTCAACCATTTTTCTAGAAGAATCCAATGGAGTATTAAATTCTTTAATACCCAAATAATTAATTTTGGAAAGAACCTTGTCAATACAATGAGACTGACATAAAGCAAAACCCCCGCTATGTCTTTTAGCTTTAACACCTAAGATAGTATCAACTTCTCCCAAATCTTTTATTTTAAATTGAAAAGTTAAATACTTCTTATTGTCATTTATGCCTTGCATATTAGTTCCTATGATTAGTATGTCATAAACATAAAGACATACTATCACTCCATAACCCTTTGTGAATTTGAATAAATGCATTTATCTCATCCGTTATGTTTAAAACCATTTGATAATATAACACTATCAAATTTTTCATTCCATTGTTTTGGAGATTGTTTTAATCCATACTAGGATTTAACTAATTTACAAACTTTATTCTCATTTCCAAGAAACACAAACCCTTCGGGTTGCACCATATAAACTTTTTCATTAAGATCACCACTTAAGAATGTCGTCTTAACATCCATTTTATGGACATTTAGATTATATATTGATGCCAAAAAAACAATACTCTTATTGAGGTAATCCTGGCCACATGAGCATATGTGTCAAAATAATCTACTCCTGCCTTTTTTCGAAATCCTTGGGCTACTAGTTAGCTTTAAAAGTTTGTAGAGAACCATCAGTATTACATTTTCTTCTAAAATCCCATTTAAACCCAATAGGTTTAGTATTAGAAGGTAAATCCGCCAATACCCATGTACCATTAGATAAGAGAGAATCCATTTAATCATTTATAGCTTCTTTCCAGAAAGCAGAATCTTTCGAAGCCATAGCCTCACTATAGGTTTTAGGATCCTCTTCTAAGTTTAAAATAATGGGTATTTTATTAAATACCTCATCTCTACTTCCTTCCACCATAAAGACTAGTGCTTGAGAATAAATAAAATCATAACCTATATTTTTTCTTTTCTAACCCTTTGACTTTACCTTGGTTCTACATGAGATTCAATTGCCTTTCTTTTAATGTTAGAAGAAGAACTAGGTTCAACACAATTTTCTTGATTTACTGCATTATTACCAATGCTTGCATTACTATCTTTTTCTGTATCCTCATGTGAATTATTGAAATCACCAATAAACTTTATTTTCAAGAACTTAACATCTTTAGATTCCATAATATATTTAGACTCAATGTCCAAAAACCTATATGCCGTTGATTTCTAAGCATATCCTACAAATATGTTTTTAATTTCTCTAGGTCCTAACTTAGTTCTTTTAGGATCTGGAATTCTATAATAGGCTAAGTGTCGCGCCCCCTTTTTACCCTACTAAAGCGGAGAGATCGGGTTTATGATATTTTGAACAACTCCTTTTTGAAGGTAAAAAGGGTTAAAAGGAAGAGTCGCCACCTAACGATTTTTATGGTGTGTTAGGGCACCTGGATTAGTTAACTCATAAGACTAGTTTGCATTACCAGAGATTGGGTAAGGGCTTGAAGTTATCCCAAAGGGAAGGTATTAGGCACCCCTCAGGATCCACAACTGTGATTCTCGGCCAAATGATTTTCGTGAATTCGGACAATAAGCAAATAACAAATAAGGCTCATATAAGAGGGGATTTCAAACAAGTATTGAAGTTCATTAGAAAGTTGGAAGAAATCAAAAGTAAATATTTGAGAAAAGACGTCCTAGGTTTAAAGTAATATGGATCACATCAATACAATATCCGATAGGCAGAGCTACACGTGGTATTAGCGCATCGGTCATCACATCCATATTCTACCCTTTCCCACCCCGCGAAGGTATTTAAAACGCTTGTTGGTCACGAAACTTATTGCATGCTATTACCCATCACATCTTATCAGTCCTGGAGGAAGTTAAGGACTACTATTCCTAGAGGGGGAGTACTAGGCTGAACCCTTAGGTTTAAAGGACAAAATTCTAAACGACAAACAAAACAATTAAGACTGCAAATAAAGGGAAGCACATAGAGGCAGATATGAAGCTCAAATATTCCTCCACAAGTTGTACACATAGTTAGCACGACTCAACCACAAATGAGGTCTTAAATTTCAGAACCAAAGGCATGGTGTCTAAGCGTGAATGCAACAATGAGGTAGTGTTATCACAGAGTTTCAGAGAAAGGATTTTTACCATTTTCAAACTATTGATTTCTTATTTGTAATTAGCCAGACGGTACATGAAAGAGGAATAGTATTCCCAGTTTTAACAAGTGTTAACACCTAAGGTTTGCCTAGGCATATTAAAATACTCAAATTATACTGCCTGGTTTCAGAAAAAGATAATAGTTAGACAAGGTGAACCTGTTTTTATTATTACGAGGCTAAGAGTTAAACAAGTATGGATGCAGGTCCTGAAAACATGATATCTAAATGTAGGCAGGTTGTAGGATGATGCAAACCTATGCATGTTGTTCTAGATGCATGAATGTTTTCAATATTAGAATCTATTTCTTTTAGCGAGATTCATTAGCACATTCTTTGTATGAAAGCAAAACATACAGAGATGTAATTCCTTATTAAGTTACTAAAGTCTAATATAGGATCTCTAAGTGTTCACAGTAGTATGTTTTTAACACATGATTTTGGCATAGATAACATGAGCATGTTGAGAATGAAATCCTAAGGTAACATGGTTTCTAATGCAATATTCGATAGTTGATGTTATTATTTAACCTAAAACATGATTTCTAGATGAAGCAATTGTGAAAATGCAAAGGCAGTAACATTATAACAACCATTTCTATTATCGCTAACTAGGAACATGATTTCTAAGTGGGTATAAGTATAATGAGATGCTGAAAATGAATGGACCTAAGTATCATGGTATCTAATGGCATGTATTCCTAAGCATGGTGACTATTGCACATATATAGAATAACCCTACAAGTATGGTTTCTACCCATATCTATAATAAGCATGCATAACCCCAACCATTTCACTATCCAACCCAGAATCATTTTTTACATTTAATTATTACAGACCAGCATTGCACAAATTATATAAGTAAATAAGAAAATTAAGAAGTTACACTATAGGGAGCCTAACAGTAGGCCCAAGTCTCCAGATCCAACAATGCCATATGCCATAACCTTTTTATAACCCAAGTGTGTCAGAGTTCCTAGGGACCTCAGAGGATCCCAGGCAGTGCTCACACCCAGGTACCCCAGCCAGGAGTGAGTAGGTGCAGTGTGGAATGCCATCCTTGTGTGTCAGAGTTCAATGGGTACTCAAATGGTCCCCAAGGAAGTGCTCACATGAAGAGGGGCTGAACTTAGAAACTAGGAGTAGTGAGATGTTTTAAGAATTTTTAGAAAGCTGAATTGAAAAAGGGTTTTCTGACATAACTGCTTGCAAAATAGCCTTAGAGAACAATATAAGAGTTTGTTTTATGAAACTAGTTTGAAGAGGAAAAGGGACACGGGAATCAACAACTTAGAAAACATACATAGTCCAGGAAACAAACACAAACAAGGGAAAGGGAATTGGGGACAAGTAATACATCTATGAAGCATAGTTGCACATAGGTTAACCTCATAGAAGTCTTACAGAACTTAACTAGTTACAGCAATGATTTATCACAAATGTTCATGCCAAAGAGTTTAATAACATTAGGTTGAAGGAGTGCCAGACAGAGTTACACCTTAGGTTCAGGGGAGAGGCTCAGGATTACATAGTAACTAGGTATCATGAGTACATGCTTGTAGTGTGAGCANGAGAGAAGCCAAGGGGGGCTTTTAAAGGTGTTTTTTTTACCCATTTTAATGGGTTTAAAAAACAGGGGGCGGGGGGGGGGGGTGTAAGGCAGATTCATAATAGAACATATAAGAAAAGTACTGGTCATGCTGAACTGAAAAGGAAGAGAGATCACATAAACATGCTGAACTAAACGGGAAGAGAGATCACATAGACAAAATAAATATGCTGAACTAAAGAGAGATCACATGATAAATAAACATGCTGAACTAAAGGGAGATCACATGAATAAAATAAACATGTTGAACTAAAGGGAGATCACATGGACAAAATAAACATGCTGAACTAAAGGAAGACCACATAGATAGACTAGACATGCTAATTGCAAGGCAAACAGTAGAACCACAAATAGAAACATAAGAGACATAGCAGGAATCTTAATACAAACAGAAACATGTTGTTTTAGATGTTGTAGGCTTAAACTGAAACAATACCAGTTGAATGAGAGAAATGAAGAGCAGCCAAGTAATGAAGAGCGTTGAAGTGAAGAGAGGCAGGGCAGTAGTATGTAGATGCAACAGAACTGTAGGGCAGCAGAGCAATAGCACAGTAGAATCACTCAGTTTAGGCCTGCAGCCAATTGAGTTGCAAGTAATAGCAAGAGAAACAAGAGAGTATGTGTGTGTGTGTAGGAGGGAGAGCCTAGAACAATGATTCTTGTTCGTGTGTATTGGTGTCTTATGCTAAATAGGGAGTAAGGTATTTATAGTTTTGAAAACGAGTAGTGAAGTAAGGTAAGGAGTAATAGTTATAGAAATAATGTTCAATTAGAATCAATCAAAGACCTGGACTCCCTTTAATTAGAGAGTCATAGTTCAAACTACACAATTAGAGTTAAATAAGGAAAATAATCAACTGTAAAACTGACCTTCAACATAAAAGGAATAGTAAAGTATATAGCAAGCAATTAAGTCTAGGTACATAATACATAATTAGGGAAAGTATATGTCAAAAAATCAACAACATATTCGTGCACATAAATAAGGTATAGTACAATTTTGTTCTGAAAATTAGTCATACAAATCACGACTAGAATTGAAAATCATAGGGACTCAATATTAACTAAGGAAAGTATCACACAAATGAGGAAACAATTCAAAAATCATTACAGGATTACAAGGAAAATACACAAAATCATAGATTCAGGCCTTTAGGGCATCACTGGGCCGTTGCAAGGAGGATAGATAACCAGGAGATGATGAGGAACCATGGTTTCCGGTGAGAGAACCAGCCAGAGAAGACGAACGGAATCCATCGGAGGAGAGAAGCCAAGGGTGGCTTCTAGAGAGAACCAGAGATGAACAGAGAGAGATAGAGAGAGGATGAGAGGTGAGAAATGAGGGGTCGGTCAAAGGGGGTAGTTGGGTTTAATTATGGTAATACCGGTCTGGACCATTGATCTCATTTGATCAACGATGCAGATCAGGTGTGGGGTTGGGCCGGGTATGGACGGGTTTTAGGCTGGGTTGTTTAATGGGTTAAAGGTAAGGTGCGATTGAGTTGAAAAACTGGCTAGAATTTAAATAAAAATAGGCTAAATGTTAAATACCCTACAAGATAAGATAATTAATTAATTAAAATAGCTGTTAATTGTGTAAGATGAAATTAAAACCAAATAAATGAAATTAAGATAGTTAACTATATAAAAAATATAAAATGATCAGTTGTGGCTTAGAAAAAAATGATATAAATGTATATTTGTGCTATTATTGCAAAGTTGCTGAAATTAACTAAATAATGCCATCATTGATTAATTTGTGAAACCATTAAATTCTAATGGAGATAAATAGTATTATGAATAACATATTGAGCAAGAAGATGTTTTAAAATTATTTATAACATCATTTATAAATTATTATGGAACATAAAGTATTAAATAAACAGAAAATAATGATTTATCACATTAGGTTGAAGGAGTGCCTGACAGAGTTACACCTTAGGTTCAGGGGAGAGGCTCAGGATTACATAGTTACTAGGTATCATGAGTACATGCTTGTAGTGTCAGTAATCAGGGAGGGGGGGGGTAAGGCAGATTCATAATGGAACATATAAGAAAAGTACTAGTCATGCTGAACTGAAAAGGAAGAGAGATCACATAGACAAAATAAATATGCTGAACTAAAGGGAGATCATATGAATAAAATAAACATGCTGAACTAAAGGGAGATCACATGAATAAAATAAACATGCTGAACTAAAGGGAGATCACATGGATAAAATAAACATGCTGAACTAAAGGAAGACCACATAGACAGACTAGACATGCTAATTGCAAGTCAAACAGTAGAACCACAAATAGAAACATAAGAGACATAGCAGGAATCTTAATGCAAACGGAAACATGTTGTTTTGGATGTTGTAGGCTTAAACTGAAACCATACCAGTTGAATGAGAGTAATGAAGAGCATCAAAGTAATAAAGAGCGGTGAAGTGAAGAGAGGCAGAGCAGTAGTATGTAGATGCATTAGAATAGTAGGGAAGCAGAGCAATATCACAGTAGAATCACTCAGTTTAGGCTTGCAGCCAACTAAGTTACGAGTAACAACAAGGGAAACAAGAGAGTATGTGTGTGTGTGTAGGAGGGAGAGACTAGAACAATGTCTCTTGTTCGTGTGTATTGGTGTCTTTTGCTAAAGAGGGAGTAAGGTATTTATAGTTTTGAAAACGAGTAGTGAAGTAAGGTAAGGAGTAATAGTTATAGAAACAATGTTCAATTTGAATCAATCAAAGACCTGGACTCCCTTTAATTAGGGAGTCATAATTCAAACGACACAATTAGAGTTAAATAAGGAAAATAATCAACTGTAAATAACTGACCTTTACCATAACAGGAGTAGTAAAGTATATAGCAAGCAATTAAGTCTAGGTACATAACACATAATTAGGGAAAGTATATGTCAAACAATCAACAACATATTCGTGCACATAAATAAGGTATAGTACAATTTAGTTCTGAAAATTACTCACAAGAATCACGACTAGAATTGAAAATTATAGGGACTCAATATTAACTAAGAAAAGTATTACACAAACGAGGAAACAATTCAAAAATCAGTACAGAATTACAAGGAAAATACACAAAATCATAGATTCAGGGAAGATATCACAAGTCTAAGGAGATTACACAAAATCAGTATAAATTATTATGTGAATAATCAATAGGGCAAATAGTCAGAACTATTAAACGTTAAACAACATGTATTGAACAAAATCAGAGAAACCCTAAGCAAGCATTTAGAGAAATAGTAGAAGATTGAAACCTTAACAACAAGTTAAAGCGAGAATCACAAAGAATACACAGATAGTTTCCTAAGAACAAACACGCAGGAACATACAGTCAAAGGCAACCTAGAAGATTAGGTCTCTTTAGCATGATAACTTAGATAACAAGAAAAGCATAAGAGAATCGTTTAAACATAGTAGAAAACACTTAAAATCGAAGAAGAATCGTTTTTTTGAAAGGGGTTAAGAAATCCTAGTTTTGAAATGAGCGATCGTTAAAGATGAAGGTTTTTTCAGAGAAGAACATGTAAAGAAACTTCGTAATATCGTAAATCTAGAGGAAATCAAAAGACATAGGGTTAGGGTTTCGTGGAACCCAGAGTAGTAGGAAAAACCTCAAAGACGTCGCCGGCTTAAGCCGGAAAGGTCGTAGTTCTTATTCAAACGTCCGGGGGAGGCCCGAAAGTGGCATGGGGACCATGAGAGGTGAGTGAACCGCTCCAGGTTCGCCTGAGGGCTTTAGGGCATCACGAGGCCGGTGCAAGGATGATAGACAAGAGATGATGAGGAACCATGGTTTCCGTTGAGAGAACCAGCCAGAGGAGACGAACAGAATCCATCGGAGGAGAGAAGCCAAGGGTGGCTTCTAGAGAGAACCAAAGACGAACAGAGAGAGATAGAGAGAGGATGAGAGGTGAGAAATGAGGGGTCGGTCAAAGGGGGTAGTTGGGTTTAATTATGGTAACACGAATCAGGACCATTGATTTCATTTGATCAGCGGTGCAGATCAGGTGTGGGGTTGGGCCGGGTATGGAAGGGTTTTGGGCTGGATTGTTTAATGGGTTAAAGGTAAGGTGGGGTTGGGTTGAAAAACTGGCTAGAATTTAAATAAAATTAGGCTAAATGTTAAATACCCTAAAAGATAAGATTTAATTAATTAAAATAGTTGTTAATTGTGAAAGATGAAATTAAACCAAATAAATGAAATTAAGATAATTAACTACTATAAAAAATATAAAATGATCAGTTGTTGCTTAAAAAATGATATAAATGTATATTTGTGCTATTATTGTAAAGTTGCTGAAATTAACTAAATAATGCCAATATTGGTTAATTTATGAAACAATTAAATTCTAATGGAGCTAAATAGGATTATGAATAACATATTGAGCAAGAAGATATTTTAAAATTATTTATAACATCATTTATAAATAATTATGGAACATAAAGTATTAAATAAACAGAAAAATAATTTGATAAAAATATGGAAAATTATGGAAAAATATCAACTACTGTAAAGATTGATTTTGAAGGTATATATGCAAGTTTGAAAATAGTTTGAGAAAAAATTGGGTATCAACACTAAGTAGCCCTATACCCTTAATAAATTTAAGTTAAGCTTTCATTCCTTTCCATAATTCATATGGTGAAACCTTAAAGTTCTTTGAAGGTACTTTATTGTGCACAAAACAAGCCGTCAACAAAGCTTTACCGAGTGCATAATTCAGGATAGGTTTATTGTCCTTGTCAACAAAGCTTCACAAAGGTACTTTATTGTGCATAATTCAAGATAGGTTTCGTACAGCTCGGTCCAGGGAAAACAGCTATGCAGATCGTAGAGTTCGAGATTTGACTTTTATGGTAGGAGACCAGGTGTTCCTCCGA